>ML800782.1:208580-238833 GCA_009831015.1 Picea engelmannii
TCATCTTGTACTTGAACATTTAAGTGGGGTAAAAGGAGGTTTCCCCCTCGAAGAGGCTTATTATCTGAAATTATCTCTCTTTCAAGGCGTTGAGTACTTTTTCTGAGGATTTTCTATGCTATATTGATATTTGGTTCTTAACAGGAAGTTCAAGTCTGCCACTTAGCAGATAATATCCATACACTAGTGGACCTGCACACCTGCTATACTTGTCATCAATGAATTACTTCCTATCTTGTTGAATGCCAAGGTCACCATCCCACTCAGGACAAATCACTATCCTAAGTTTTTTTTAAAAATAACTTCTTGCATCTTGTTGAGAAAGTGGAGTCACTATCTACTAAAACATGGAGGAACTAACATGCCACATTTGCATGTTATAATTAATTAATATTGATAATTAGTTGTACAAGTAAATAAATGCATGTAGATCCTAGAACATGGTGCACGTTTGTTTTATCTTAATGTCAAGTGTAGCTAAAGTTCACTATCGAAATTGATCCTTTGCAAAAGCACATAAAGATATTGCTAGAGAAATAAAGGATAAGAAATGTAATATGGTAATACCATATTACATTGTAATATGGTAATACCATATTACATTGTAATATGGTATACCATATTACAATGTAATATGGTATATCATATTCATATCTCATGTAGTTTTTTTTTTTTTTTTTAAACTTAAAGGAAGCGTCGCAATATCGACGATAGTTCGTTGCAAGGAAAATTTGTTTTTGGAACAAGCATGGCAATAGAGATGCACGTTCGTCGCATTTTGCAATGGTTTTGCGTCACACATATAGCATTTGCGTCGTAATTTTTGTCACTACCATCAATTTTCGTCTCTATTGCGATGCTTTTGCGTCGCAACTTTTCACAGTGTATCGTACCTTGCAACGGTTTTGCGTCACACATATAGCATCTGCGTCAGAAGTTTTGTCTCTCCCATCAATTTTCGTCGCTATTGCCACGCTTTTGCGTCACAACTTTCCACTGTTTGTTTTACATTGGTACGGTTTTGCGTCCCTGATGTGACGAAGTTTCGTCTGTATTGCGACGATTTATAAGGTAAACCTATTTTGATGGTGACGACACGTGGAGGGAATATTTCGTCCCTGTTTCCACAAAGACCTGGTTCGTGGATATAGAAACAAAAAAATAACAACACAAAATAGTCTTTTCTTTTGTGGAAATTGTGACAGATAAGTGTGGAAATACCAACAAAAAATCGTTGGAAATTTGGTCATATGTAATAGTGTAGGAATCCTTCCTCCTAATATCCGTCCCTATCATCATCCCTTTTCCCAAAAAAATGAAATTAAGAAAATTGTTCAGGAATTTCTCAACACAGGTGTTATCCGCCCTAGTATGATCCCCTACTCTTCACATGTGGTCATGGTCCTTAAGAAAGAAGGTTCTTAGCGCATGTGTCCTAACTTCCGCTCCCTCAAAAAAATCACCATTAAAGAGAAATTTCCCATTACTATCATTGATGACCTCTTGGATTAATTGAGTGGCGCCCATTTCTTTACTAAAATTAATCTTTGTTCTGGCTACCACCAGATCCATATGAACGAGGCAAACATTCCTAATATTTCATTAATAATCATGAGGTCCACTATGAGTTTTTGGTCATGCCCTTTGGCTTGTGTAATGCTCCCTCCACTTTCCAAAGCCTCATGAATCATGTCTTCCATCCTTTTCTCTATCATTTTGTCTTAGTTTTCTTTGATGATATACTCATCTATAGTAAAACCTGGGCAATCCATCTTTCTCATGTGGATCGATTTCTCCATCTACTCTCTCAACACCAAATTTTCCTCAAACAATCTAAATGTGCTTTTGGTGCCTCAGAAGTCAAGTACTTGGGTCATCTTGTTGGCAAGTTCGGTGTCAAGGTGGATCCTAAAACGATTGAAGCTATGCAACATTTGCCTCACCCAAAGAATCTCCAAAGCTTGCATGGATTTCTGGGTTTAACAAGTTATTATCACAAGTTTGTTAAGAATTATGGAAATATGGTGACACCTCTCACCGCTCTCCTTAAAAATAGTTATTTCACTTGGACTCCAGTAGCTTCTTAGGCTTTTCAAACCTTGAAGATAGCCATGTGCACCACTCTAGTCCTGACCCTTCCTGATTTCACAAAGACCTTTGTCCTGGAATGTGAAGCTTTCGGGAAAGGAATTGGCACAGTCCTTATGCAAGAGGGTCAGCCTTTGGACTTTACCAACAAACAACTGTCAAAGTGACATTTGGGCAAATCAATCTATGAAAAGGAAATGTTGGATATTTTTCATGTCATGGATCTTTGACGCCCTTATCTATTGGGGAAACGCTTCCAAATTAATATAGATCATCAAAGCCTCAAGTATTTTCTGGAACAATGCCTTTCCTCCCCAGAGAAACAAAAATGGGTGACTAATCTCTTTGGATATGATTATGAGATCATTTACAATAAAGGGAAAGAAAATGTGGTTATTGATGCACTTTCCAGAAAATATGAAGCTGAAGGGTCCCTTTTTTCTCTCTCCTTCATTGTACCATATTGGCTCCAAGTTGTTCGCCAAGAATGGCTACACGATCCCAAAAGTTTGCATCTGATACAAAAATTGCAGGCCAATTCTCCAGTCTCCCCATGGTACTCTTGGCTCAATGATGAGATTTGATACAAAATTCATTTGTATTTAAGTAAATAGTCAAAAATTAAATCCACAGTACTTTCTGAGCTCCATGCTACACCCACCATTGGGCACTCGGGGTTTACCAAAACCTATGACCGGGTCAAACGTTATTTTTTCTGGGATGGTATGAAATAGGACATTCACAATTTTGTGGATGAATGTGATGTTTCTCAACACAACAAGGGAGAAACAGTCAAATATCCTGGCACACTACAATCGCTTCCGATTCTACCTGCTATTTGGTGAGATATCTCTATGTATTTTATTGTAGGCTTACCTAAATTGGGAAATAAATCAATCAACATGGTGGTAGTTGATATTCTTTCCAAGTATGCTCATTTCTGTTCTCTTCAACACCCATTTACAACCTCCATTGTGGCTCAACTTTTCATGGATCAGGTCTTCAAGCTTCATGACATGCCTCATTCTATTATTTCTGATCATGACCCAACTTTCACCAACAATTTTTGGCAAGAATTGTTCAAGCTACAAGGCACCCAATTGCATCTTAGTACAACTTATCATTCCCAGAATGATGGTCAAAATGAAGTTGTCAACAAGTGTTTGGAAACATATTTGAGGTGTTTTGCATTGGAAAGGAAAAATCAGTGGGCTCAATGGTTACCGCTAATTGAATGGTGGTACAACACTTCTTACCATACAACTACCCACATGACTTATTTTGAAGCGGTATATGGAAACAATCCACCTTTAGTTCTCTCATACTTTCCAGGTGTCTCAAAGGTCCATGCGATTGACCAAATGCTTACAGTTCGAGAGGCTATTGTTCATACCCTCAAAGAGAATTTGGTCATGGCCTAGAATTGCATGAAGCAACAAGCAGATCAAGGTCGCTCTGAACGTCAATTTGCTGAAGGAGATCATGTGTTTCTTTGACTACAACCTTACAAGCAAAATTCCCTCAAGGTTGATCATTGTCAGAAACTGGCACCCAAATTTTATGGTCCTTATACCGTTCTCAAGCGTGTGGGACAGGTGGCCTATCAGTTAGATTTTCCCATTCATTCTAAGTTCCATCCTGTTTTTCATGTTTCGTTCTTAAAGAAGGTGATTGGAACTAAGTGAAAAACTCAAACCAACCTTCCTGATTTGTATGAAGAAGGCTCCATTTGGCTACAAACACAAGCAATTTTGGACTAGCGTGAGCATCATCTACGTCAGCGAACCATCAAGGAAGTGTTAATCCAATGGAAAGATACAACTCCAACATATGTCACTTGGGAACCAACTACCATTCTGCAACAATTTCCTCATCTCAAGCCTTGAGGACAAGGTTGTTTTTAAGGGGGAGGACATGTTAGGGACCTAACCTCTCACGTAGGCAGAATAATATATTTCCATGTAATAAAGGTCAATATTAATAAGGCCTAGCAATAAGAAAGAATAAGTCAAATGTAAGAAAACCTAATAAAAGCTTCTGCTTCTAGAAGGATCTTCCTCTAGATTTTTCTTTTTATAGACATATTTAGTATAAATAGGAGTAGAGGGTATGAGAAGTTTTGTCTTGGATATTATTGTAATAGAGCTCTGCTCTGTTGGAGGTTTCCCCCTCGAAGAGACAAGTGAACATTGCTCTCAGTAATCAAAGTGTTATTTCTAGTGTTATTCTGGTGTTATTCTGGTATTATTTTGGTATTATTGTGGTGTTGTTCTTGTTATATCATTGTTTATATGCCATTTCTAGCTAATTATTTATGTTCTGCATACTATTTTATATCTGGAATATTACAATAATTATGGGGTCAACATCTCTATGAAAAACTAGGGATTTCCTTGTCATAGGGGATGCACCCCAAACTTTCTGGGAAGGACATGGAGCGAGATTGGGGTGTGTCGTCCCACACTTAGGTGTAGGATAGAGACCCAATATGAAACCAATGTAGGTGCATGAACCTGGTGAAAGATGTGTGCACCCTAGCTACATAGATCTTAAATGTTTATCTCTATATGTTATGAAGTTGAATTTTAATATTATTAAGTATTTGGTGATATCTACTTTGAAGATGAATTTCAATGAATATTATGCTCCAACCTCACCAAATTAAGCCTTAGATAAGATTAGGGTTGGTCTTACTTGAGTGCCTTGTTGGGAGGAACTCTACTTAAGCAATGTTCACTTAGGTAATAACAAGGGTGTGGGCTAATTTATAGCTAAAACGACCCACATCCCAATGTTTATTTTATCATTTCTAATGCATTTTCCATTAGCCAATTTGCTAGAAATAAAAAAATCCTAATTCCACTACCCAACTTCTGCAATTTCAACAACTAATAATTTCACCCTAGGGATTTTAAGGGTTTCTAAACTAATCCAAATGATCAAAATTTCGAATTGAACATTGTGTTTCTTAGAAACTGCAAATCTACCAATCACTAAATTCCAACGAAGGGGGTGATTCAGTAATTTCTTAGACAATGCAAAGAACAATTATTGTATCACTATAGTGCCTTGTTGAGTTGAACATTACTTAAGTAGAGTTATCTTAGGTAAAATTAGAAATTTGTATTACTTTGACTCCATATTGTTTTGAACCTCACTTGAGTAAAGCTCTCTAAGATAATATTAAGACCTAGTATTACTCTAACACTTTGTTGAGTTGATATTTATCCGAGTAAATTCTAATTTGGATTACTGTGAAAACACTTTTTTTTAACACACAATTTGGAAAAGTTTAAATTAGGTAAAAAGGTTTAAGCCAAGGATTACATCATAGATATACAAATAGGTTTCTTTCCATGGGGATGTCATTCATAGAGCTATATAATTTCCTCTAAATCAGCCAGATACACGACCATACCGAACTTAAAACATAGTCCAAAAGGGAAAATATGTTGTAGAGCCAAACACAAAACAATTATTGCTAGGTTCAAAAAATAAACTATACATAACACATTTGCTAGAAAATTAGAGGTGAAGTGTGATTTCTAGGATCATGTTATCCATATCATTGTTCTCCTTGAGTTCAACAGGATGGTGTAGGTTCCTCAGTTGTGGGATGACACGTGTGCAATTTTCCATGCCTCGTGCCATTTGCAAAAATGATTCGGGTTCGGTTGAAGGGTGATGTAGGCTAAGGTATGGGTAGGTCATACCTTTGATTGTTGATATATATAACACCCCCATTTTTCTTAGTGGAAAAATTGGATTTTAGATCAACCACCACATTGTGCTCGTGTAGGATGTGGAACCATTCCAATGCATCAAAATTTTTACAAGTTTTCCAAATCGTTACCAGAATTGAGGCAAGATGAATATTCTAGGGAGTGGTATTTGACCTCATGTGCTTTATAATTATATTGGAATCTCCTAGCACTATGATTTTTTTTTATCTGCATAGAGGTAGTAAGTTTAATTCCTTGCAATAGGGCATATGCTTTCTCCTTATTGTTGGTCATGATATAAAGGTTCCATTCTTAAGTATGAGCTATTGTCTCCCTAAGGCTATAAATTTCCCCTCTTGCACCTGTCTCCCCAGGGGTAATGTGAAAATACTAACACATAAGTACATTAAGAATACTTAATACTTATTATAATGTATATGTACTATTTTTTTTATATATTTTGTGTAGGAAAAATGCTATTCAATTCAAGTCTACTCACAAATCATTGATAGCCAAGTTATTGCAAAACTATCATTACTTTATATCTGAAATCTAGTTTGTATTTCACTCCTTATTGGTTTTAACATCACTTGAGTAAAGCTAACTAAGATAAGATTAAGACATAGTCTTACTCTAACAATTTTTTGAGTTGATATTTACTTGGGTTGAACCTAATTTGGAGTATTGTGGAAATACTAACATATAAGTACATGAAGAATACTTATTATAATGTATATGTAATAAAAAAAATTTGGGTGTAGGACAAATGGTAGTTAGTTCAAGTTTGTTTACAAAGTATTTATAGCCAAGTTATTGCAAAAATATCATTACTTTATACTTAAAATCTAACTTGTGTTAATAGTAGTACATAAGAGGGGCCAACTGAGTAGGATTTCAATCATACTAGATGACTTAGTCAGTCTTTGCAAGAATGTGGCATGTGACCTAAGAAAAGTAAAGTTGTAATTAACTAGCCAAATGTGGTTTTACCTCATACTCTAAGACAAAAAAGGTGGTTTCAATCCTTAAATGTACTTCCACCTTATTGTTACCTAGTCCCAAAGATTTGGTAAACAACGCCTTCCTCTGGGGCAACCCAATCAATACTCTTATCTCTAAAACAATATCATATTACAATTTTGTTGGAAATATTGTTGTCATTGATGTCAAATATAGAGGGAGACTACATATGTCCAAGATAAATATTTCAATATGGAGATTGTTGGAAATATTATTTTTGAATTTTTGATGCTCAATTTGGATAGCTTGAAGGCATTTTTACCCTAGATACCTAGCTAAAATGGGAGCATAGGTTATATGGTTGGAAAGCTTGTCCATGAACTTTCTAATGGTATATGGCATTCCCTCTAACTCCTTAGGAATGGGGAGATATCAATTTTTATGTCAGACAACCTAGCTAGAAAATTCAAGTCAGCTTAACCAGTCTTTATAGGTTGGCCTTGAAAGTAAAGACAAAAATATTATAAATACATGATATATGTACACATTTGAAGTGTATCCAAGCTAGTGATCAATTCTGAGGTGCGTGGAAGAGATACGAGGTGCACTAAATGAGTTGGGGTGTCTTTTTGGGATCTAAAGGTGTGCAGAAGAAGCCCGAGGAGCTTTCTTGGGGTTTTCTTGTTCTTAAGGTGCACTATGAAGGACCGAAGGTATGTGATGTTGTAAAGTGCGATGTTTTTAGGTTTTGATTCTATAATATGGGATTATATTATGGGAATGATGCTATGAGGCTCTCTAGGGCATGGAGGCTAAACATGAATAGGGTTTGTAGCTATGTCTGAAGTATGAAGCATGCAGGTGAAGTCAAAAGTACTATGTGTATGATGATCTTGGATTGGTATCTCTATAGGTGTTGTTGAGTTGGTGCTTAGTTGAGGAGATTGTTGTCTCCAATAAGTTGGTGCCTACACACTATCTTGTTGAGTTGGTGCTCATCTAAAGAGATTGGTGTCTCCAGTAGATTGGTGCCTACACACTATCTTGTTCAGTTGGTGCTCAACTAAAGAGATTGATGTCTCTAGTAGGTTGATGCCTATAGGTGTTGCTAAGTTGGTGCTCAACTGAGGGGATTAGTGTCTCCAACAAGTTGGTTCTTGCAAATATTGTAACAATAGGTTGGTGCCTACACAAATTTATAAAGATACGTTTTATGGTTTTCTCCCAATTGGGTTTCCATGTTAAACTTTGTGCATTGTGTTTTGAGTTTATATGTGATTATTATTTCTCAACTAATAAATGATTGATGAATGGTTAAATAAAATAAAAAATATATTTTATTGATTCACCTTCCTCTCAATATAAACATAAATTCAACAAATTTAACCTCATGCCAAAGAGAAATATATATACTAACTTAATATAACATAATTTATAATAAAAAATAAATTTATTTTTATTAAACATATAACCTCATAGTTTATTTTTATCTCACATATAACCTCATACTATAATATATGATAAAAATTAAAATACATTAAAAATATATATTTATGATTTGGATTGAAAACTTTAGTAATAGTTAATATTAATGGTTATAAGTAATTTATATAATCCCTCGTAATAATTGCAAAATAATTTATATTGTTATTAAAAATATAGAGAAATAAAAAAATCAAATAAATTATAAATTAAAATTTGATGTTATATTGAATTTTGGATCTTATAATACAATTCACAATATTTCTCAACTTAATATATATTTAAATTCTTTCGTAAAAAATATATATTATTTCCTATTTCCATTAATAAAATGGATTTCTTTTAATAATTGGATTTTTTCTTCCATATCAATACACAATTTTACAATAAAGATGAATTCATTCAATTTATTAAAATTTATAATTTTTAAATATTTTTATTTTTATCATAATTTAAATTAAAAAAAATATTTTTCATTATAATTTATAAAAAATTATATATTTTTTAATATGACTTTTACCTTTTAAAGATTTAATATATATATATATATATATATAACTTATTTTTTGATATTGATTTTTTTAATTTATGGTAACAAATAGTTTGACACTTTTGTAAGCATGGTTTACCATCTTGAAATAGATGGCCATAGAGAAGTTGGTAACAAATGTTTGCAAAGGTTATCTAACAAAATATTGGTATAATATCACTTATAGACAACCATGGAGATGTATCTCTTTAAAGAATAATTTTGTTGTGACTCATTTCATTTTAGATATTGAATTAAAACTGTAAAGTTGTTCCACATATTAATTTTTTTTAGGAAATCCAAAACATTTTTATAATTTTTAAAGATAGTATGACTTTAGTTATGAATTAAATGAAATAATATATACATTTATAATTTTTTAAAGATAGTATGACGAATTAAATGAAATAATATATATATATATATATATGGAATGCTAGTTCAAAGTTGGAAATATGTTATTGTTTATAACCATATAAACAAATTATATTTAAGAAATATGGAAAGTACAAACTCCAACCAAAGTTTTAGACTCCATTGTTGGAATTACTTCACAAAACATTTTTATAATTTTTAAAGATAGTATGATCTTAGTTATGAATTAAATGAAATAATATATACATATGGAATGATATGCTAGTTCGAAGTTGGAAATATGTTATTTATTTATAATCATATAAACAAATTATATTTAAGTAATATAGAAAGTACAAACTCCAATCAAAGTTTTAGATTTTATTGTTGGAATTACTTTACACATACCTAGGATATCTTTTTCTTAAGGTTTTTTCTATGTTTATTAATCATTATTCAATCTCCTATATTTTAGGAAGAATGTTTCTCTCGGGAGAATATTCTCTTAAATTTTCACTTCAGTTTGATTAGTTGAGTGGAGTCTAGATGCTACATTGGGATTATCACCATGCAACATTGGGATCATCGCCAACGAATTTGCATTGTCCGTGGGATGATTCCATGATCTCCTCCTCAATTCATTCGGTTTCAGTCGGTTAACTAAAGACTGATAGACTAGTTAACTCAGCTAGGTGGCACTTCACTCCCATAACTGCCTGAGAGACTAGACTAGGTGGCAGTTTACTCTCGTAATTGTTGGTGTGTGTCTAGATCACTCTAGACCACCACTATGGCGCATTGGCTTCTCCTCTAGTGCACATTGGTTGAGTTATACAGAGTATATCATGTGTAGATTATCAATTATTCATTTGGTTAATGAGAATTCTTTCATTCTTTCTCTCCTGCTTCTCTTTTATTTTATTCTCTCTGCAACTGTGTATGTCAAGTCCCATCTAGATCTATTTTGTGCAAGTTCAAAACATTTACATGGTATCAGAGCCGACAAACTGCTAGAGAAAAGACACACAAAATTATTTTTGTAGGTACCGAAGATTGAAGATAACGAAAAATGTAATTCTCAAAAGAATTCATTCTTACACCTTACAACTTCTTTGCATGGAAGGAGAAGATGATCATGCATCTTCGAAGTAGAGGATTGTATAGGTTAACCATGAACACAGATACATAACCAACATCAGCCATAGAAAAATCCAAGTATCTAAATTGAATGGATGAAGCATTCATAACAATCTGCAATATCATTTCTCTTGATCTCCTCTTTCACATATCTTTCTGTAAAACCCCCAATGAAGCCTGGACCACCATGGAAGGGATTTTTGGAAAACAAGATGAGATGAGGGGACACATGCTCGAGGTGGAATTTCTCACATTGGATCCAAAAAGCTGCGACAATCTCCAAAATTTCTTTACCAAATATAAGGATTTGTTGTCGCAACTCAAGGCTTGTGGGATTGATAAATGTAAGGAGGAGAAAACAATGGTTCTCACCATTCTCTCCAAACTTGGTCCTGAATTCTCAGTGTTTGTATCCACATTCCATTCAGTCAAATTCACCTCTGGAGCCACCTGGAAGATGCATTCTCTTGAGTAATTTATCGAATCTTTGACACAAGAGCAGACCAAGCTCATCAACATGGGAAAAATCAAAGGCCCAAAGGTGCATGCACTTACTATGCAAGATGGCAGTGATCATCAATATCAAAAATATAAATATAAGGGGACACCATGGAAGGGATTTTTGGAAAATAGGATGAGATGAGGGGACACATGCTCGAGGTGGAATTGCTCACATTGGATCCAAAAAGCTTCGACAATCTCCAAGATTTCTTTACCAAATATAAGGATTTGTTGTCGCAACTCAAGGCTTGCGGGGTTGATAAATCTAAGGAGGAGAAACAAATGGTTCTCACCATTCTCTCTAAACTTGGTCCTGAATTCTCAATGTTTGTATCCACATTCCATTAAGTCAAATTCGCCTCTGGAGCCACCTAGAAGATGCCTTCTCTTGATTAATTTATCGAATCTCTAACACAAGAGCAAACCAAGCTCATCAACATTGGAAAAATCAAAGGCCCAAAGGTGCATGTACTTACTGTGCAATATCAAAGCAGTCATCAATATAAAAAATCTAAAGATAAATACAAAAGGAAAGCTCATGCAAATCCAAAGAAGGAAGGGTACTCAAAACCCTTCAACGATGCCTCCAGATCCAAAGGTGGAAAGAGAAGAAAAGGGGAGAAATGCACATACTTCCATAAAGGATTCAATCCAGAATATGCATGTATGCATAAAAAAATAAATCTAATGACCCAAATACTTCAACAAAACAACCTTGGAGATCACATCCCTAAGGGTGCCAAGAAGAAGAAGCCAGAAGATCATAATCCCAAGAAAGGAAATTCTAGCCATGCTTTGATTGCCATCAAATCCTCTCACGATGCTTGGATCGTAGATTCAAGAGAATAACACCACATGGTTTCCACAAAAGCAGTCTATTCTTCATTGGATGCATGCAAATGACCTCCCATTATGACAGGGGGACAACTCTCCAGTCGAGATCACCGACAAAGGAAGGATTAAACTCACAAACAGAAGCTTCGAGAATGTGTTGCACGTTCCCAAACTTTTCATCAATATTCTCTCCATGTATTAGATGAAAAATTCTGACACCGGAAATAAATTCATATTCACACCTGATGGAGTGGATATCTATGACATACAAACCAATTCTAGGGTTACTACTGGTGAGCTAAATCATCAATCTAAGCTTTACACATTTTCTGAATTTATTGAACCGGATTCTGCTTTACTGCTTACCCATGCTGATGAAAGCAGTAGGATATGGAATGAAAGGTTCGGGCATTTAAATTTTAGATATATGCAACAACTTAGCAAGGAAGGATTGGTTTATGGTCTACCAAACATCCATTTCTCCAAAAGAATCTGTGAGGGATGTGTTCTTGGAAAACACCCTCAAGAGAAATTCGACAAAGGAAAGACTCAAAGAGGTTCCTCTGCTTTAGATCTGATTCATAGTGACCTCATGGGCCCTTTTCCACATCCATCAATCAAAAAATCAAGGTACATGCTCATTTTTTTTTATGATTTCTCACGCTTCACATGGATTTTCTTTCTCAGGCAAAAATCATAGGTCTTTCAACACCTCAAATATTTCAAAGCCCTGGTTGAGACACAATCAGGAAAGAAAATCAAAATCCTTAGAACTGATAATAGGGGAGAGTATGTCAACCATGAGATCCAAAATATTTTTCACGAGGCAGGGATTTAGTTGCCACACACAGTTCCCTATACTCTATAGCAAAACATATTTGTTGAGTAGAAAAATCGATCTCTAAAAGAGATGGAATCTTGCATGCTACGTGAAAAGTCATTCCACAGAGATTATGGGTAGAAGCACTTAATTGTGCAACCTACATCCAAAAGAGATCTCCTAATAGACATTTCAAGGATAATACCCCCTATAAGGCTTGGAGCGGCCTCAAATCGGAAGTGACTCACTTTCGTATTTTCGGTTCACATGCATGGGACCAGATTCCCTCTAAAAAAAGGAAGGCACTTGATCCACAGAGCACAGAGTGTACCTTTGTTGGATACCATGACGATGTGAAGGGATACAAACTTAATGATCTTTCCTCGGACCGACTCATCATTGATCGAAGTGTCCAATTCAAGGAAAGTGTATCACATGTACCTCAACAACCACATGCAAACACCTTTGTTCTTCCACCTGTCAGAGATGACGAGCATGCACATGCCGACTCTTCTTCAGATGAGAGTTCTGATTCAAAGGATTCAGATGATCCATATACAGAGTCAGTAAAGTCAGATGCAGAGTCATTGCATGTAGATGTAGATGTAGAGCCAGAGCTGAGGCCCAAGTGGGCTCAAACTACTCTTTAGGATGTAGGGGATCTTGTTGGGGATCCAGCTGATACTAGGAGGAATTGATCTTATTTCGAGGAGCCTCCTATTGCACTCACTGCCACTGAACCATTGCCACCCAGGAATATTTTCTTGGTTCAGTCTTCATATCCACAACCTTATGGCAAGGCTGTTGGAAATCCCTTTTGGGAATCTTCCATGCAGGGGGAGTACAACTCCCTCCTTGAGAACCAGACTTGGGATGTGGTTCCCCTTCCTTTTGGAAGGAAACTTGTCAGGTGCAGATGGGTCTACAGGACCAAGAGCACAACAGATGGACATATTAGCAGATACAAAGCTAGGCTAGTTGCTAAAGGCTTTCGGTAGGTGCATGACATTGACTATGATGAGACCTTCGCTCCTGTAGCGAAGATGGATTCCATACATTTGGCACTTTCCATTGCAGCGACGAAGGGATGGGAAGTCCATCAAATGGACGTGAAGAATGCATTTCTTCACAATGATATCTCTGAGGAGATCTATATGGAGCAACATTAGGGATTTATGTAGGATTCATCTTTGGTTTGTCGACTGAAGAAGTCTCTTTATGGCCTCAAGTAGGCTCTGAGGGAATGGTATGCCAAGATGGACTTCTACCTGTTGTCACAGAACTTTGTAAATTGCAAATAAGACCCAGATGTTTACATGCTCAGGATAACTAATTCACTTCTACTCTTATTTTTGTATGTTGATTATTTGTTGATCATCGTTTGCTCGAATTCAACAATTGTTGCAGTCAAGAGGATTCTGCATGATAGCTTCTTGATGACATACATGGGTCTGCTACAATTATTCCTTGGACTCGAGATTAGTCAGTATGCATCAGGAATCAAACTGTCTCAGGCCAAGTATACATAAGATCTCCTTGAGATATTTCACATGACAGTCTGGAAGTCTGCTCCGACTCCTTTCCTATCAAAAGTCTGACTTGAGGATGGTGGGGACACTCCATTGGTTGAAAACACATTGTATAGACAACTAGTTGGGATCTTATTGTATCTCACACACTCCAGACCAGACCTCTACTATGCAGTTGGCATAGTCTCCATGTTCATGCAGGAGCCACATGAGCTACATTGGAAGGTTGCAAAGCATATCCTTCAATACGTAGAAGGCACCATCACCTTTGTGATTCACTATGCAACAAAATCTACACTGGAACTCATCGAGCTCATTGATTCTGACTGTGATGGCGATAACATTGATCACAAGTCCACATTTGGTTACTCACTCGGTCTTGGTTTCAGGCCTATTTATTGGTCGAGCAAGAAGAAGGCTACTATTGCTCTATCTTTAGCTGAGGTAGAGTACAAAGGGGTAGTTAACATATCCATTCAGGCTATGTGGATACAAAATTTTCTCACTGAGTTGGGAATTCAGTTTCATCGACCAATCATCATCTGGTGTGAAAACTAGAGCACTTTGAATTTTTGCAGAGATCCAGTTCAGAGGTAACGGGTGAATCACATCGAGATCCACATGCACTACATCTGGTACTTATTACACGAGGGGACCATCAACTTGCAGTTTTTTCCTTCAACAGAACATACTGCATACATCTTCACCAAGACCTTCACTGAGCATAAGTTCCATTCTCTACGCAGTCATGTTGGAGTGAAGGACACAGTTTCCTAGCAACTGTCAGTTCTTCTTTTTACATACATTGTACTTTGAGGNTTCCCTCTTTCCTCACTTTATTTCAGTGTATCTTTGTATTTGGGTACCTAATATGGCCTCCTTACTGGGACCCATTATTTATTTTCACCATAGTGATGTTCAGGGGGGTGTTAGAGTTACTTCACACACACCTAGGATATCTTTTTCCTAAGGTTTTTCCTATGTATATTAGTCATTATTTAGTATCCTATATTTTAGGAAGAATATTCCTTTAGGGAGACTATTCTCTTCAGTTTTCACTTCAATTTGATCAATTGAGTTGAGTCTAGATGCTACATTGGGATTATCACCATGTAACATTGGGATCATCACTAGCTAATGTGCATTGTCCTTGGGATCATCACTAGACTAGCACATTACCCATGATTCCTTGATCTCCTCCTCACTTCACTATGTTTCAGTTAGTTAACTGAAGACTGATAGACTGGTTAAGTCAACTAGGTGGCAGTTCACTCCTGTAACTGCCCAAGAGACTAGACTAGGTGGCAATTTACTTCTGTAACTGTTGGTGTGTGTCCAGATCACTCTAGACCACCACTATGGTGCATTGGCTTCTCCTCCAGTGTGCATTGGTTGATTTATACAGAGTATATCATGTGTAAATTATCAATTATTCATTTGGTTAATGAAAATTCTTTCATTCTTTCTCTCGTGCTTCTCTTTTCTTCTATTCTCTCTACAACTGTGTATGTCAATTCCTAGCTAGATCTATTCTATGTAAGTTCAACACATTTACATCCATATTGTGTTAACCTTTTTTAAGAGGGTATAAAACCATAATACATCATAGTATCATATTGTGACTTTGTAGAATTAATATATGATTTGAATTATATATAATATTAGATATGTTGGGTCATTTTTGAAGCAACATAACCTTGCCTTGGAAAAAGTTTTGATATATCAATAGAGGGTCGTAATAGAGGGTCTTAAATAGGTTTAGTTGTTCCTCAACTATAGGTCACCAAATTTTTTTAATTATGTAATAATATTCTTTTATAATATTTATAGATATTTAATTTAATGTAATATAATCATTGTTGTGTATTTATTTGAGTATAGGTTATGGTACTTCATAATACAAGGTTATGGTATTTCATAAAAGGAGGAAGGTATAAATTCCTCCAAAAACTAAAAACTACATGACCTCTTGTAGGTCTCAAGTTATATCCCTAAGAGTTAAGAGGTTAAATCCAACCAGTACTAAAGGTACACTACTCAATCTCTTTCGGTAAGATATTCATTTAAACCTCAGTTTGGACACTAATAATGATGCGACGTTCACCTCTGTTGAAGTTATCACCCTTATGGCTCAACTATTGGAAACCAAAAAAAAGAGTGGGGGTGGAGGCATTAAATGAGAGGTAGTTTCTAAGGTTCACCAGGATATATTGTGAAATGTGCATGGTGTTGAGACTAGAAGAAGGAAACCTTGTTGTACAAGGGTGGAAAAGGAGAGGTTACTACATCTAGTTCCATGGGAGGATGTTTTCTTGGACAAAATTATGCATTATTCAGAGTTTGCATTGGGGGGGAAGTCCATGAGAAGCACAATTATGAAATATCCTTATAATTTCTTATTAATCCTCAAAGGAGGTCATTACTAAGGAATTGTCCATCTTTTCATATCTTGGCAAAAGGTTGGTTAACATTCCTCTTCAAGTCTATGCAAGATTGCAATTTTTTTAAAGGGATATTGGTTCTATAGTAATTGTTTCCTATCATTAAATTTGTGGAGCCCCTATTTTGATCCCATGAACAAAAGGGTAGTTTGTCATCCAATTTGGGTTAAACTACATGATCTTATAATGGAATTGTGGAATTTTCTAGTCCTAGAAATGAGTGGAAGCAAGATAGGATGGTTTATTTCAATAGATGACAAAACCAAGGATACATTTCAAAATTTTGTAGCTTATATCTATGCAAGTTTTGACTTACAGGAAGAGAGTGTTAGATATTGTTTATGGTAAATGGGATTTCACCCAAGTTCTTGATTATCAAAATGTACCCTTTATATTTGAGTTATTATGTCACATAGTTGGCTATATCAAAAGAGAATGTTCAATCTTTGTTTTGAGGGGGTGAGATGAAGGTCTAGTAAAGGACCCGTCACAAGCCCAAACTGGTCAAGCATAAGGCCTAGAAAGGAAAGTTTTTTTTGGCCCTTGAAGAGATGAGGTCAATCGAAAAAGTTTGAACCTCTTCTAAAGCTATTGTTGAGCAAGTGGAAGGTGTAGCCCAATATTTCCTCATGGAGGGGGGAGAGAAAATGAAATTTTCTCACAAAGGGGTGCATCTCTATGAAAACTTGTGAAATGATAACGTGGCAGTGAAAATACAGAGCCAACAAGACCCCTCAAAAGGTAAAGTCAAACTCGTTAATAATTTCTCTATACCCTTAGATTTTACTTTGATAATGTGTTCTTTGATAAATCATCAGATGGGTCGTTTGTGGGTGGGGATGATGGATTAAATAGAGTAGTCAATATCTTGCAAAACCCTAGTATATTGGGTTCTAGTAGAAACGATGAAACTTGGATGCCATAAAAGGTCTTGAGGGACTTGGATCTTTTGGGCCTATGAGAGAAGGGGGAGACAAAGAGGAAAAATCCATGTCCTAAAAAAACCCAATGTATATCCTAAGATCCTTTAGGAAGAAAGGAATGGATTAAGGAGATCCTGGATAGAAGGAATTTTAGACCAATTCAACTATATAAGGGGGGATGAGGTAGTGGGAAGAAAATACTTCATGTATCATGCAGAGAAAAAAGTAAAGATGGAGATTTAATCTAGGAAACAAAGGACAATTCATTGGGCCTTTAAAGTGGGGTGTGCCTCAAGAAAGGTGTTGACATGATTGTGATGTCCTTGAACTCAAGGGGTTTGAGTGCATCCCCAAAAAAATTGCACTACATAGGCAGGAAATTCTTCATAAACCAAACATTATTTTAATTTAGGAGACAATATGTAATGATTGATAAGTTGTTGAAGGTTGAAGAAGGTTTTTCAAAGGATGTGTGTTTTGGCTCAAGATTCCATGGGTAGATCAGGAGGATTAATCACAACATGAGACAAAAATCTATTATTGAAAAACTCTAGTATGATTCCATATATCATATCAACAAACCTATTTTATTCTAAATTGGATATGAACATGTATGTGATCAATGCTTATGGGCCATATCAAAATAGGAAAGCTTTCTAGGATGATTTTTTTTCTCTTTTTTTTTTTTCCTCTAAGAGGAGGTTAAAAATAATTTTGTAATATTGGGAGGGGATTTGAACTTTGGTTTGATCTAGAGTGAAGTATTGGGGGGATAATAGAATGTATTTCCTTCCCCCTTATTTCCTACACAAGATTGAAGGAGAAAATTTCTATGATGTGGAGCCAAAAAAAATCACTCCTACTTGGAGAAATAATAGGTTAGATGAGGAGGGCATTGCAAAGAGACTGATAGATTCTTAATAAATTATGGGTTGATGGATTTAGTTTCTAGATATTGATCTTGGATTGAGACAAGGGGATATTTTGATCACTTTCCCACTTTCTTGTAACTTGAAGGAAATGACTCAATGATCCAGATTATTTTGAGAACACATGAAGACAAAAATATAGCAGAGATATAACAAAGAAATAAACAAAGATATTGTAAGAAAAACAGAAATATAGTGAAATCCAACTTCTATTAATGAATAAGAGAGAAAAACACTGTAGAACAAAAACTGGAAGGATGGGGTAGATTATCTCTGAAAAGAAAGAGATGTTGGCTACACTTCATTCACAACAAGATTTACATCACACTCCATTGCATGCTTAAAGGGCCTCCTTCAACTCAATTATATATGAGAGTCAGAGGAGAACAATTCCCATGATGCATTTGGGATAAATTGGTATAAGTTTATAAAATTTCGTTGACATGCAAAACACTAGGACTTCCTGTGATCCGGGTGGATATTGGTGGCCACCCACCTATTCCAACTAGCTCCTCTTGACAGTTTTTAGTTCAACACGTTCTTCTATACTTCTTTGTAATTATTGATTCTACACTTCTGAGGTCATCTGAATCCCTACACATATTCCAGGTGGATATTGGTGGGTTCCCACTTAATCCAACTGACTTATTTTCTATGTTTTCATGTCAACACATCTTGTTGTACTTCCAGGGCCGTTTTAGGTCCCTAAACAATGTTTTTTTGGCTCGACATAGTCAAAATGTAGACATAATTAGAGTTTTATGGTGTAATGTGTATTTCTCGAAAAGACATTTCCAACGGGCTATCACGTGCCTAAAACGAAGTTCATATGCAAAAGTTATGACCCCGAGAAGTTGAGGTACCAACTTACCCATAGGGGCCCACATAACTTTTGGCGTTTCATCTCCTAGGGTTAGGTTTTTGGATTTATAGGGTTTTGGAATTCATGAGTAATGTTAAAAAGGCCTCTGGAGCCTCATTGTAATCATTTTTCTCAGACGGATGCACGTATCAGCCACATCTCTTCTCAGAGATAACTAACACCATTCGAGCAAGTGTTTCAGTTATGCATTTTTACAGTTTCAGCCTATTTCATTTATTTAATAAAAGATATTGTTCACTGGATATCTCTGTTGTTCTTCATATCTCTATGTTTATTGTATTTAGTCCGTTAATCAGTTCGTTCCGCTCCTAAATCCGGATAAGTGGTATCAGAGTGGTCTGCTCTTCATTTATTTTTCTTTGTGCATGTCCCTAACAAGATATGGGTACAAGAAGTTGGGACTCAAACCAATCGAGTCATTGCAAGATCAGTCGTGGTGAGCTCGAAAACAACCCATGGGAGGCGAAAAGAAAGATGACAGAGCAAGAGATCCTTTTAAAATGTTGCTCGAGGAATCCCTTGCGCAACAAAGGAATGAAATGATGGACAACTTTGTGTAGATCCTTCGGTGGTTGCCCACAGAAGAAGCATCTTCATCAAGAATCCATGAAACCCCCTTCAAGGTACATGTGAATTTTGATATTCCATTATTTGAAGGATTGATAGATGCAGATGTTATAGATAAATGGTTGAATCTTCTCGAAGGGTATTTTTTTGTCCACAATTTTTCCGATAGGGAAAAGATTACTTTTGCACTCCTCAAGGTTGTCCCCCATGTTAAGAAATGGTGGGAGACTTACTCTGAGCAAAGGGCCATAGAGGAATATGAAATATTTGTGGTTTCCCCTACATGGGATTCCTTTCGGGATGCCATTAAAGAACAATACTACCCTTTCGGAAGCTACGAGGACCAATACACCAGATGGACCACCCTGCGTCAAGAAAGGGACTAGACAATACCATATTTTACCAATATTTTCCATACCCTACGCACCAAATTGGGTATCAAAGACTCTAAGTGACATCTAGTGCTCAAATACCGTGGTTGTTTGCATAGCTACATTCAATCATAAATGGAGTTTCTGGACATCGCATCATTGGGTATGTCTTATAGATATGTTGTCAAGATCGAGCAGAAATTTAAGCAGAAGAGGCGAGAGTTTGCATCTACAAACTCCTCACAAACGAAGCAGGGAAAAGGAGACCCCAACCCACACAACAAGGGACAGATAAAAGATGGCCACTCTCAGGACAACTAGTCCAAGACGCAACACAATAAGGACAATGAGAAGATGAAGAAGGACACAAGAAAATGGTGTGAATACCATAAAATCCCTTGGCACAACACTGAAGAATGTCACTCCAATAAGTCACTCATGGCCAAGATGAATGCTTCCAAGTCAGAGGCCAATTTTGACTTTGAATCAAATCCATAAGGAGGGAAGCAGATTTTCGATGTTGAACCCAGTTCCACTGTCGCTACCACCAAATTCCAGCCAAGAGAAACAAAAGAACCAAAGGAAGGGGAGCACCTCTTTCACTCACAAATGTGGGTAAAGGAGGCTCTGCTTCATTTTATTGTCGATAGCGGCAGTCAGAAGAACCTGATATCAACAGAGGTTGTCAAGAGACTAGACCTATCAACGACACTGCACCTGCAACCCTACACCATCGACTGGCTTCACCAAGGAAGAGATCTTTGTGTCAGACAACAATGTTGTCTTCCCTACGACATTAAGCCTTTCAAAGATGAGCTATTGTGTGATATTTTTCCCTATGAAGTTTGTGATGTTATTTTAGAACAACCATATTTGTGGAAGTGTCATGATGTGTATGAATCTAGACCCCATAGTGTTATAATTACTTTAGGTAGACAATTGTACTGGATACCAAAGGTAGCACTACCTACCGCTATTTATTTAATCTCTGCTAAGAAATGCAGTAAGGTCATTTCACAAAACGGGAAGTTCGTCTTCTTTGTGATCCATGCTCATAGTAAGCAGAAGGTCACCACCACATCCATTCCCTCTACACAGAGCCTCTCTTTGCAATAGAATCAAGTGGAAAAGATCATGGGAGAGTACAGACACACCTTCTCCTCACCCATTAGGGTACCGACGCACTACCAAGTCAAGCATCCAAATGATCTAACCCTCGATGCACCTCTGCCTAATGGACCAATATATCGTCGCTCACTGATGGAAAATGACGAAATCAAGTGTCAGATCCAAGAGCTTCTTCAAAAGGGGCACATCAAACCCAACTCCTCCCCTTGCGAAATTCTGATTATACTGGTGCAGAAGAAGGACAAGACCTAGAAACTCTGCATTGATTACAGAGAATTAAACAAATTCACAGTGAGAAAATGGTACTCAATTCCCAGGATTGATGACCTTCTTGAACAACTCAAGGGGGAAAAGTTCTTTAGTAAGATTGACCTAAAGTCTAGCTACCACCAGGTTCCCATCGAACCAACTAATGTATGGAAGACAACTTTCAAATCTAAAGAGGCTCTCTTCAAATGGTTGGCCATGCCCTTTGGCTTAACAAATGCACCAACCACTTTCATGAGGTTGATGGATGATGTATTGAGACCATTCACCAACTCTTTTGTGGTGGTATATGTTGATGACATCCTCATCTTCAACAAAACTTGGGAGGAGCACATGCAACATATTCAACAGGTTTTGAGCACTCTGCAGTAGCACAAGCTATATGCCAACTTGGAAAAATGTTCCTTTGGCATGAATAGGGTCCAATACTTGGGCTACATTGTTGATGAGCATGGGGTATATGTTGATCCCACTAAGATCCAAGTCATTTGTGACTGGCTATCCCCGACCACACTAACCAAACTTCAGAGCTTCTTGGGACTGGCCAACTTCTACCAACGGTTTGTGTTGGGATTCTCCCATATTGCATGGGCCCTCAGCCACATGACCAAGGGAGGTGGCAGGGCAAAGTTCGTGTGGGGGAAGGAACAACAATGAATATTTGATGATCTAAATTATGGCTTGTGCTTAGCTCCAGTACTCTCCTTGCCCAATCTGCAAAAACCATTCAAAATTGAGGTTGATGCATCTGACTATGTTGTAGGCACAATTCCCACTCAACACAGTCATCCAGTGGCATACCATAGTGATACACTCTCAAATACTATCCATAAATACCCCACCTATGAAAAGGAAATGTATTCTATTGTACAAACCCGTCATCAATGGAAACATTACATTATGGGAAAGGAGACGATCATCCACACTGATCACAAGGCTATGTAGTTCATACAGACACAAGGGAAGTTGCAAAATGACCACCATCATAAGTGTTCCACCTACCTACAACAGTTCCATCTCAACATCAAGTATAAGATAGGGAGCACAAATCGTGTCGCTGACTGCCTCAATTGACCTCCTGTGGCTGCACTCACCACTGTTCTCCATTCCTGTAGACATGAGGCATCTGAGTGGCCCCAACTTTATCAGCAAGATCCAAACTTCTCCACCACCTATCATCTCTTGGGTACATGCACATCTGTCATCAATTTTCACATTCAAGACATGTTGTTATGCCATCTGGGCCATCTCTGTGTTCCTGCAAGCGAGCGTGCAAAGCTGATTTGGGAAGCCCACTATAGTCGAATGGTAGGACATTTTGGCATGGAGAAAACTGTGGCTATTCTCCAAAAACATTTTTATTGGCCAAAACTTCAACAAGACGTCAACAAGTATATCAGATTATGCATTGCTTGTGCCATTACCAAGCCAACCATCAGGAAGCAAGGATTATACACCCCTCTTACTACCCTCGAGAAGCCTTGGGAATCCATCTCGATGGATTACATGTCTAGACTTCTGTCCACCAAGCAAGGAAATGATTGTGTATTTGTTGTCATTGATTGGTTTTCGAAGATGGCCATCCTCACAACCTGCAAGAAGAACATCACATCGACATATACTTCCAATCTCTTCTTCGAACGAGTGTGGATCCATTTTGGGATACCACATACTGTCATCTCCGACCGGGACAATAGGTTGCTTAGCACATTTTGGTCGAATCTTTGGTCATTGTTGGACACCAAGCTCAATAAATACATTGATTTCCACCCCCAAATAGATGGCCAAACAGAGGTCCCCAATCAGATGATTGTGCACATACTGCACATGTACAACTCTAAGAATCCATGTACATGGGATGCGAGTCTCCCCTATTTTCAACATAGTTACAACATGGCTCTGCATAGCTCCATCGACCATAGCCCATTTTAGGTGGGATTCAGATTCAAACCCTTAGGTCCCATTGATGTTGCACTACCTCTTGCAACCACACAGACAAACTCTTCCCATGTTTATTATGAGATCAACAAAGCCACCAGATTCATTTAGCGGATTCAGCACATCCGCTAAGATGTCCATGAAATTTTGCAGAAATACAATGCTAAGCACAAGCAGTGCCATGATCAACATAGGGTACCGCACCAGTTTCAGGTTGGAGACAAGGTCTGGTTACATTTTCAAAAGGATCGTCTTACAAGGCCCCATAAAAAGATCTGACACTTCTCTATGGGCCTTACATCGTCACCAAGGTTGTGGGTAGAAACGATTTTGAGCTCAACACTCCACCCTTCCTTGGATTTCACCCAGTGTTCAATGTGGACCTTCTTCGGCCATATTTTCCACCATTATTGGACACCTCAGAGATTGCAAAACAAATGACACCAACAGAGCTCAACCCTAACTGCATGGAACAAGAATCCACTGATCAAATAGTGGACACACAGGTCAAGGGCACTCGCCAACAAAGGATATAGCTTTATCGGGTTGTCAAGCCAGGGAAACTCCTCCACCATGGAAAGTGGCTCACCCAAGGCCAAATTCAGCAGAAGTTTCCTCACCTGATTGGGGAACTCAATGCAATGGATACCATTGCTTCCTAAGGAGGAGGACTGATCCAGGTGGATATTGGTGGCCACCCATCTATTCCAACTGGCTCCTCTCAATAATTTTTAGTTCAACACATTCTTCTATACTTGTTTGTAATTGTGGGTTCTGCATTTTCAGGGCTGTCTGAAGCCCTACACATCTTCCAGGTGGATATTGGTGGCCTCCCACTTAATCCAATTGTCTTATTTTGTATGTTTTCATGTCATCACATCTTGTTGTACTTCCATGGTTGTTTTGGGGCCCTAAACAATGTTTTTTTTGGCTCGCCACAATCAAACTATAGATGGAGACATATTTTGACAATGTAATGTGTAGTTCTCTAAAATATATTTCCAACAGGCGATCATGCTATTAAAACAGAGGTCGTATGAAAGATTTACGACCCCAAGAAGTTGAGGTGCCAACTTACCCATAGGGGCCCACATAACTTTTGGAATTTCATCTCCTAGGGTTAGGTTTTTGGATGTCTAAGGTTTTGACATTCATGAGTAATGTTAAAAAGGCCTCTGGAGCCTCATTGCAATCATTCTTCTTAGACGGATTCATGTAGCAGCCACATCTCTTCTCAGAGATAGCTACCACCATTCAAGCAAGTGTTTTAGTTCTGCATTTTTACAGTTTCAACCTATTTCATTTATTCAATATAAGATATTGTTCACTGGATATATATGTTGTTCTTCATATCTCTGTGTTTATTGTATTCAGTCTATTAATCAGTTTGTTCTACTCCTAAATCCGGATCATTCTGGGTGGTCACCCATCCCAATACTACTCTATTCTGAGCATGCTTATCTGCGAAATTCTAATGGGATCCACTACATTAATTCTATGTTGTAGGAATGTACATAATAACACTAGGAAATCATTACATGATGTTTGTAAGTAACAAATGAATATGGCATTACATTTCATTCCCCATCAAAAGGGTGAATATCACGTTTTATCAAAACCATAGGCTTGAAATGTTGATTCAGTGGAAAAGGTGGATGGCCACTGAGATCCACCTGGATCACTCAAATCCCCTAGTCCTTTCAAATTTAACTCACATTGGTTTCAGGATGAGGAATTTAGGGACATTATGAAACAAGAATCTATTTGTTTTGATCCAAATAAAGAGGAGGTTTCTATGTTTCAATTCCAATCCAATTTGAAAACATTTAAATTGACAACCATTCAATGGTCTAAGAAGAAATTTCAAAACTCCCAAGCTGACCTTGTGGCACTACAAAATCATACTTATGGGATTTATGAAAACAAAACTAGTGTTATTTTCTCTAAAGATGAGATTCAGGAGCTAAAAAGGTTCCAGGATGAAAAGAGGGTTTGCTTGTGTGGGAAGAGGCTAAGTGGAGACAAAAATTAAAAGTTATTTGGTTGTACCAGGGGGATGGACATAGAACATATTGTCATCATTATGTAAATATTATAAATAAAAACAATAACATTTAGGACATTTGGAAGGGGGATGGGTCAAGGCTAACAAAGTTTCAAGAAATTGGTGAATGAGGGATAAGTCATTTCAATAATATTTTCGAAGACCCTAGTAGAAAAAACATTTTTGAGATAGTATATATTGTCTCAAATTTTCCTAGGTTTATAGAATATGTGTTGGGGATTGGGTGTAACCTTATACAAAACAGAAAAACATAACTGCAAATAATCAAAGAGGAAAAACAATTTCGAATACAAAAGGTGGTGTCTAAAGACACCATTACAACACTTAGGCACAACACATTGTGATCAGAACATAGCAATGCATATTGTACATCATTTACACAAAAACAATATCAACATGATGATAATGACCCATCATGTCTACTATTTTTAGCTTCAATATATAACCAACTTCCTTAAAATCAGGAGGATCTTGTCCATATATAACCATCGATGGTTAGAGTTGACTCTATCAAATCCTCACTGTCTAGTCGGCTCAACAAGGATGCTTGAACCAACCATCCATGCATCGAACTCATAGTCAATTGCATGGTTGGTTGATCCAACAACCGACTGTCTTCGACTACTAGTCGACTTTTCGACTGACAGACTTGTCGACTACTCGACAAACTAATGTAGATATCAATTCGATTGCTTGAACGACTATTTTTTCAGATGTAGGTCAACTGCCTAACCGACTGTTCCAAGAGAAGTGTGATGAACCATCAAAACTTGATGTTCCAACACCTCCCATCAACATAGGGCTATGGATATTCAGGAGGTGAAATTATTTCAGTAGGACACCCCCCATAATTGTAGCTTTCTAAAGCCCAAGCATCCTATGGATCTTGATAAATCTAGCTTCAGATAAAGGCTTAGTGAAGATATATGCTACCTGATAATTTGTTTTGCAATAGAAAAGAGAGACAATGTTCTCATGAACCAACTGTCTCAAATAGGGAGCATGGAGCTCAACTTTTTTCATCTCACTGTGGGCGACATGGTTGTGAGCAACTTGAATGGCACTATGATTGTCACAATAGATTGTAGTCGAGGTATGAACAAGAAAGCCAAGTTCACCCAGAAGTTGGTGAATTTGACTGCCTCTATACCTGCATGCAGGACGCCACAATATTCTTCTTATGTATTCGACAAGGATACTACCTTCTATTTCTTGCACGACCAAATCAAATGTTCAGTGCTAAATCAAAACAATAGCCAAAAGTAGACTTCCAATTATCACTATCTTCATCCTAGATAGAGTCGGTGAAGCCAACCAATGGATTTGAACTTCGACAATACTTGATACCAAAATGAGTGGTACCCTTGAGATAGCGGACAATTCATTTGACTTGTTTCTAGTTTCTTTCTCTCGGGTCCTACATAAACCAAGAAACCACACTAACAACAAAGGAAATGTCAGGTCGACTATGAGTAACATAAATGAGACCGTCGACCAGTGGTCGATATAGTGTAACATTGACTTTGGGATTTTGAAAAGTTTGATTCATATTTACTCCGGATTGAAAAGGAGTAGCACGTGGTTTACAATTTTCCATCTTAAAACATGTCAAGAGATCCATTACATATTTAGATTGAGAAATGAAAAAACCATCACATAATGGTAATACTTGAAGACCCGAAAAATAATGTAGAGTACCAAGATATTTGTCATGTCAAAGGAGTCAACAAGTTTCTTCTTCAAACTAAGAATGAGATCAATGTTATTACCAATGATGACAAGGTCATCAACATACACAACAACAATCAACGTGTCTCCATTGGTATGGAGTACATATAAGTTGTGACCGAATTCACAATGTTTGAAATGAAGTCGAAGAAATAAATTTTCGATCTTAGCATACGAGATCGAAGAGCTTGATTAAAACCATAAAGAGACTTCTTGAGTCAACAAACCAGGATAGAATATATCACAAAACCAGGTGGTTGTTCTATGAATATTTATTCAGATAGGTCTCCATGAAGAAAATCACTCTTCACATCCATCTGATGGATATGCCATCCAAATCGAGCAACAAGAGAAAGAATAAGTCGAACATAGTTAATATTTGCAACAAGAGAAAATGGCTTAGTATAGTCGATGCCTTCTTGTTGTGAAAATCCCTTTGCAAACATGCAATATTTATGACACTCAACAACACCTTCAAAGGTAAATTTGGTCATGTAGACCATTGATACATCGCACCATTATTTCCTTGTGGTTGAGGAACTAATTCCCAAGTGCGATTCTTTGAAAAATAATCTATTTTGGTCTGCATGGCCTACTCCCATTCAGGTTGACCTTGGGCATTTGAGTAGGTAACAAGTTCATAAGTTTCAAGTACACGAGTCATCAATGCAATGATGACATGTTGCTTTTGACTTCGATTTTTTTTATCTTGAGGAAATATCACTGACATCATGTCCAACAACTTCAAGGTTCTTGGCAACCCATTTGGGTAGACAAGAAAGAGGTGAATTATTGTTCATTGCAGAAGGTAAATCATAAGTCAAAACAATTTTAGTTGATATATATGGTGGATTAGTAGAAACATATATCAACAGACTAATTGGCTCATAGGTCAATGATCTAGTCGAAATGGGAACATAGTTTGACTATCTAGTCGAGGAATTGAAAAATGGATTAGGAGAATTGGAGTTGGAAACAACATCAAAGTGATCATCCTATAAAAATCCAAAAGAGGAATTCAACATCTTGATGCTAGAAGACTTATCATAAAACCATACATTTCGTTTGATAATGATTTTTCATTTGATAGTATCAAACAATCAATATGCCTTAGACTCTTCATAGTATCCCATCATGATGCAATCATGACTCTTTGGATCCAACTTCTTTCTGCAATCATCATAAATATGAGCCAAAAAAAAACATACAAACACATAGAGGTCGCCTACTGAGGGATTATTTATATGCCATCTTTCAACTAGAGTCACCAAAGGAAAAACTCGAGTCAAGATGTGATTGAGCAGATAATTTTCATAATAGACATATTGATCCGAAGGGGTTTTTCATCCTCCAAAAAATTTTTATATTGATCCAATATGGTACATGGTTATTAATCAATGGTGTAAAGTACATCACATATACTAAACTCCTTTTATGTCTCGACACATAGACTAAACTTCTTATATGTTGCTCCCACATTCCAAACGAAACCAAGTTACATGTCCCAGATATATATATCATTATATATCACATATTGCAATGATAAACATTATATATAATATGTTAATCATGTGTTATATGTTTGTGCACGGGTCAAGATTTCACCATATGTGATATGTTACACGGTGCAACATTTGATGAGTATGGTCTAGCTTGTGGTTTGAGCTCACGCGGTGATGAGGCAGAGCAAGGTAATACGATACATTTGTGCATGATTTCGTGCCTTTTAAGAGTGGGTTTTCATGATGGTGCAAAAAACCATTTGTGCACGGTTTCATGGGAGTTTTATGTGTGGATTTTAGTATTGGAGAACAGTTGATGGGGCATCTGTAACGTTATTTGGTAGTTATGGTTGCAAGCCATAATGAGAGGATTCCGTCTGTTTGTTCTGTTGTTGCTATTTTGAATACACAGCCGAGTCGATGCCCGTGCAATAAACCTCCCACTTAAAGTTCCAACTACACGATTCTGCCATCATTCTGTTATGGAACTCGGCTGG
Organism: Picea engelmannii; assembly: GCA_009831015.1. Classification (NCBI taxonomy): domain Eukaryota; kingdom Viridiplantae; phylum Streptophyta; class Pinopsida; order Pinales; family Pinaceae; genus Picea; species Picea engelmannii. Next base: position 237,776 of record ML800782.1, read on the forward strand.
GAATGCACAGGTATCATATTCGTTATGAAAATAATTGCGAAGTATCAATTCTGTTCTGCCATTTAATTGAAGCATCTTTGCTGTGAGGCCCATATGCTATATAGTATGGTTTAGCCAGTGTGCAGGGGAGAGAGTTTTTGGAAACATTTTGTGTTGTTGCATTGTAGAGTCAACTACGTTCTGTAGTAGTTTTCTTACTGTTGAAAGCTTTCTAATTTCCAGAACTTGTAGTTTTGAAGATGCTGCACAGTGTTCCTGTTTCATAGTCTGCTGAAGATGTTCCTGTAATCATTTGTACCATTTTTGAAGATTAATATTGGATCGGTTCCATTGGAGAGGGACCCGGAGACGTAGCCCAGTGTTAGGGTGAACTCCGTTAACAAATTTAGCATTTGTGACTCTCTTTTCTGCTGTGTTTTTCATTCTTTGTTTTGTGTTGTCATTTTCTGTAAATCTCCATTCTGCTTACAACGTTACATTTCAGCTTTAAGTTCCACTTGAATGTTAAGACAGTCATAGTATGCTGAGCATTCATAATATTACTTTTATTGCACTTAACATTTAGATCTTACAAATCAAATTAATGGTATCAGAGCTGGTTTACTGTAGTGCAAGACTGTGAATGCTTACCAGGTCAAAATCTCAGCTCGGTGAAGGAGAATTAGTTGAAGGCGACCCTGAGACTGGTTCAAGGAGAACATTCCCAAAAATCATGTCTTCTCCACGAGGGGAAGAAGGACATGGGGAACGAGAGAAATCTGTTATCATCGATACAGAGTTTCTAGAGGCCTTTATCAACATGAAAACTATGGTGGAAATGCTTTTCGAAGAACGTGTAGAAAAGAAGAAGAAGGAAGATGAAACTTCGTCCAGAGATGCAGAAGTAAAGAAAGAAGAGAAGGGTAAAGGCATAGATGATGGTGATCCTATTGATGCTAATAAATCCTCTTCTTCTCATACTTCTCATTTGAATAATGCTAATATGCCATATTTCAAGCTAGATGTGAAATTTGAGTTACCTATCTATAATGGAGACTTAGATGCTGAAAAACTAGACA
>ML800782.1:251142-306522 GCA_009831015.1 Picea engelmannii
TCAAACAAAATATGAGATCCGTAAAAGACAAAATCGACCCCCACAAAGGTAAAGGAATCTACAAAATAGAGTGCTCATGTGGAAAATGCTACATCGGTGAAACTGGTCGCTCCTTCCAGATTAGGATAAAAGAACATGGAGCTTACATTAAGAATGAACGCATCCACACCTCCACCCTAGCTGAACACTCCCTTAAAACAAGACACCATATCTGCCTAGAAGACACCAAAATCCTCGCCAAAGAAAATCACCTCTTTAAATGTCGTGTTAGAGAAGCCATTGAAATCCGTAAACATCCTAGCAACCTGAACAAAGATAATGGGTTAGAATTAAGTGAAAGCTAGCTCCCTCTGATTCATAATTAACAGTAATAATCCTTGTAGAAAAATATCTCAAAATTCTTTAAGTTTAATTCATTAAAACCCCACCTAATCACTCTCGAATTTAAAACATTTTTAAAATAAACTTTCTTTTTTAAGAATATTAATAGGCTTAGGAATATTTCACCTATAAAGTTTTAAGCCTTAATAGAACCTTTTAAAGAAACATTAATACCTAAATAACATTAATAAGCAAACCCTTAAATAATTGAATAAACCACTTAAATACCTAATAATAAACCCTACTAACTACCTAGATAGTAGACTCTAGTTAATTAAAACAAAAAATAATAAACATTGATCTAATAATAATTTAAAATAATTTCAAAACAATTAAAACAAAACCCTAACTAAATTCAATCACACTAAATAAATAATAAAAAAGAATTTTTACCAATAACAAAACCCTAATTAAATTTAATCACACTAAATAAATAATAAAAAAGAATTTTTACCAAAACAACCTAGCCGACACTTAGATTTCACGTCAATTCCAGTATTTAAAACCAAATCTTCTCATTATCTAAACCCAGGCTCATTGTCCTGAAGATGGATCCTGATTTGGATCTGAAACGTCGACACTCTATTGACAAAACTATGGCTATTCCAACCAATCATGAAAACCCCAACCACAAAAATATTTTTATTCAATTAAGTTATAATTTTGACTCCAAAACAAAATTGGTGCTACCGGTAGTATCGGTTTTCGATTCAAGTGTCAATTTTAAGGTCTTTGTCGACAATGGCATCAGTGGTCAATGCAATAGGTTTGAATGGGTATGAATTTTAACCACCGTAAAAAAAAGGGTGCTACCGGTAACACCACTTTTGGATTTAGGGGTAAAAATAGCCACGCTGAAAAAACGAGAACTCTGGAGAGTTCTCGTTAAGTTGGTAACTATGTTACAAACAAATGAAGAAACCAAGATGAATAAAATTCCTCACTCAACATTGTCAAATTTTCATGGGCTATCTAAGGAAGATCTTGATACCTTCCTCTTCGAGTTCGATGTACTTTGCAGAAGCTATGACTATGTGAAAGAAGCCTAGAAATTGAATCTCTTTCCTACCACACTTAATAACACTGCGTTACGATGGTTCATGGGCCTTGGAAATTATAGAATTCAGTCATGGGAACAAATGACAAATAAATTTATGGACAAATACAAAGACCACTACAATGATACAGAAGGAAGGGATGAATTTTTCAAGATGATGTAGCACAAAGATGAGAGCCTGAAAGACTACGTCGAGTGATTCACCTATAACCTGCAAAGGGAAAAACAACAGGACCTGGCTCCTGTAATGTGAAGTGTCTTATTTTTTAGAGGGAATCGAGACGATTGTATGGAAATCCTCAACCTTATGGGAGGGGGAGACGTCTCTTAACTAGAATACAATATCATCTTGGAACTTTGTTGTAAGTATTCCAGAGGCACATCTAAAACAAGAAAAGGGATGAGAGATATATTGGCAAGGACTGAAAGGACTGTTGAAAGTGAAGTAACAAGGGAAGAAATTGGGAACATGTTAGAAAAATTCAATATTGACAAAGAATAAGCAGGAAGAAATAGAACAAGCATTGGCCATATTTTACCCAAAGTGCAGAAAAACCCATGACTAACCCAAATAACATGAGGATAACCCAACCGGCGCAAGCTTCTAGAATTGCAACCTACCCCACTTATTCCATCTCCTCCCTGGACTATAACGATATTCACCTTAGATATGGGAAGACTCTAACCAAAGACCAACCTCACATTAGAATTGAATATCTAAATGAGGAGGTCCCAAGTGAAGAATTGGAACAGAAGCAACCTCGAGAACCTTCGAGAATTGAAAATGCCCACTGATGCAGGAGCATCGCCAATGTCAAGCGAGCGTGGGGCAAGCGCCAACAAATTTTGAGCACATGATAAATTGTTTAAAAACTTTTGAAGATTGGATGCGCCAAACGTAAATGTGATAGTTAAGGATAGGCGTACTTATATATTGTAAAGGACCTTGAGCGATCTGCTCTCATCCATAATAGGTAGAAAGAATTTATGTTAGTAGGTAGCTTTGAATTCTCAGAGTTGACAGTTTTAGGAGTGGAGGGAAAATGGATATAGACACCCTCATTGTGTAATTGTAACATATAAGGAGGATGCCAATTGAGAGCAGAGTAGTGAAGAACATTTCCAAGAAAGAGGAGAGAGCATACAGAGTTGAAACAGAGAAACTGTGTTTGAGAAAACACCCATGTATAGAGGTTTGAGTTAATAGAAGAAGTCTTTAATTCAGATTCATGGTGTTGTGTTTGTTTCTTGTATGCGTATGCTGAATGGTATGTTCATGGTTTTACTCTTCCTGTCATGTAATTTCTTTTATGCTATGTATGAGTGATTTCTTGATTAAATGTTTGAAATCTAAGAGGAAAGGGTAAATGGAAATGAGTTTCAATTGTTTCTCTGTCTGAGTAAGTATTCCTGCAAGGAGTGCAGTTGGATAGTCCGCAAGGTGTGCGTTGACAACGGATTCAGAGATTTGTCTCTGGAATTCTCAGACATGATAGCTTTTGTTCTCATCTCCTTTGAAGGGAAAGATTTGACATAGAAGTCGTGCAAGGTGTGCATATACCAAGATTAAATCCAGGGTTTGAAACCTGAGAAGCTATTGAAGGACTGTCGCTGCAGGGAGTGCGCGGAGTCGAAGGTGTTCAACATTGGAGTGTTTGAAGGTTGCCGCAAGGAATGCGTGAAAGAGGTTCTTGAAAGGATGGAAGTCGTAGAAGACCTCCAAAGGATTCGAATCCACTAAATCGTCGAAGGGAAGAGATGAACAGACAAAATCCTGTGTAGAGGATTAGCGGAAATCCCACCAGTCGTCCGATCTGATAGAGAAGCAAGGAGGTTACGGTTGCTACCAAAGTTTTAAGCTCAGGAGATTGTGAGTTGTTGGATCTTCACTTATATACCCGTTAGTCGTCCGACCTGACAGGAGTTGCATGGGATTTAAACCCTCTCAATCCAAGCGAAGGTCCCGAAAGGTATCGGGATATCGAGATGTCGGAGTTCGGAATATCGAAAGTCCTGTGGACAAGAGATCGGTAAATCCACAGTGAAAACCCCAAAACAAGTCAGAACCGCCCATCTGTTGGGACACGCGGTAGGGATCAAGAGCCATTGGCATCTTGGAAGTCTAGAGACCAAGAGTTCGAGACCTTTTGAGTCCCAAAATAGCGAAAGGATCATAATCGTTGATCTAAGGAAGGACGCATGTCGCGTGATCATCCAATTCAGAGATTCGAGCATCAGGACTCACATAAGTGAGAGGTTTGATTTTACATTTGGCGAAGTCCGAGGTTTGATCTGAACCGTCCATCCATTTGGGATGCGTGTCGAAAATCCGAGAAGTCGGGGTTCGGCGTTTCATGAATCATGAAGACAGGAAACACTTACATTTCGGAACTGTGAAGTTCGAAATCCCGATAAAGAGGAAAGCTCTGTTATGGGGCCCAGCTGACGTCATCTTGTCATAATGAGAGGTCGGGAATTGAAATTTCGGGAGTCCCGTGGGAAAGAACCCAAAGGGATTTGTTTTCCCGAAATTGCGAAGTGACGAGGACCGTCCATCTTTGAGGACGCGTGGCAACAATCTCGACTTCCGGGGAAAGTCTTGAAAAGGAAGTCATATCGGGAGATCGGGATTCAGAGGATCGGGGATCCTGAAGACAAGAGGTCCAATACATTTCGACATCCGAAGACCCAAAATCCCGAAAGGAGATAGGACTGCGGTCATATAAAAGGGAGGTCGTATGGATCCAAAAGTCTAGCCCAGGGGACTAGCGGAAGTTGAAGCATCTCGGGATATCGGAGATCGGGAAATCGGGAAGGCAAAGGTTTGCGACATCGGGATTGTGAAACCCCGAAGCCCGAAATTTTATTTTTCTATTGTGAACGGAAAAGCGATCGGGCCTAAAGGCTGTAAGGAGCAGAAAAGCCCTGTGGGTTGATTTTATTAGAGATTCCAAGGAGGGATCAAAGAGCCGCTTCGGCTCGAAGGTGGAATTAGAACGATCCTTAAGACTGGGAGGTCAGTGCAGAGGCCTTTGCCGAGGCAGAGGGTGCGTCTGTGTCACGTTTGGTATCAGAGCCCAGAAAGGATTCTTTTCTTTCTGTAGTAAGGAAAAGGAAAATTTCACCATGTCGCCTAGAATAAGAGACATGAAAACACCCGATCCGCCAGAGGAAAGGGAAATACCCAGAAGAAGAGGTAGGAAGATGCCTGACCCAACCATGGCAAGAGAGATGCATGATTTACGTGCCAGACTTGAAGACATGGAGACAACACAGATACGCACAGTCAGTGCTAGGGATCTTAGTGATTTTGAAAGTGAAAATGAAGTTGAACATGAAGAAGAAGAAGTTTCAGCGGAATATGCCACAAATGAACGCTTGATTAGAGCTGTCGCAAGGATGGGTGCCAGGGAAAAAATGGACATCCCAGTTTATGAAGGAAACCTGGATGTTGAAGAGCTTCTAGACTAGATTAGAGCCCTAGACACATACTTTGACTATGAAGATGTCGAGGAAGACAAGAAGGTCAAGCACGCTGTCAAAAGATTGAAGGGACGTGCAACATTGTGGCGGGATGAACTACAAGCTGACAGACGCTACAAAGGCAAGAAGAAAATCAAGAGTTGGGATAGGATGATTGCAAAGATGAAGGCAAAATTCATCCCCAGAGATTACCAAATTACTATGTTCAGAAGAATGAAAAACCTGAGATAGAAGCTAATGACAGTGAAAGAATACATTGAAGAATTCTACAGGCTGAACAAGCACGTTGTCACAAGATTGAAGGGACATGCAACATTATGGCAGGATGAACTACAAGCTGACAGACGCTACAGAGGCAAGCAGAAAATCAAGAGTTGGGATAGGATGATTGCAAAGATGAAGGAAAAATTCATCCCCAGAGATTACCAAATTACTATGTTCATAAGAATGCAAAACCTGAGATAGAAGCTAATGACAGTAAAAGAATACACTAAAGAATTCTACAGGCTGAACATCAGGGCAGGTCATCGGGAAAGTGATGATGAAAAGGTTGCCAGATACATGAATGGCCTGAGATATGACATTCAGGATGAGATGAACATGGTAACCATCCGAACGGTGGAAGATGCTTATCAGATGGCTCTAAAAGCTGAAGAGAAGTTGAGCCGAAAGTAGGGTCAAAGAGGCCGAGGCAGAAGTCAGCCCAAAGGAAAATCAGTTGCCCAGGGTAAATATCATAAGCCCAAGGAGGACTGGAAGAAACCTCATACTCGAGCTGAGAGAGGTGGAAGCTCACAGCGAGGGCAATATGATGAACAAAGAGGACAACATACTGAGCATAGAGGAGATTATGCTGATAATAATACTTTTCCTCGTACTAGAGGTAGAGGACGAGGAAGAGGTGGAGTGATAAAATGCTTCACGTGTGGAAATAATGGACACAAATCTTATGAATGTCTAGATAAAAAGAAAGAGGGTGGAGAGACTCACATTGTCGAAGCACAAAGGTGATATGTTGAGGCAGAGGATGCTGAAGGCGGAAGATCATTGATGATGTGAAAAGTTCTTTTGACACCAGGGAAGGAGGTGGAGAATTCAGCCCAAAGAAACAGACTTTTTCAGACTACTTGCAAAACCAAGGACAGGGTATGCAAGGTCATTGTGGACAGTGGTAGCACGAATAATCTCGTTTCGATAGAGATGGTAGAAAAGCTGGAGCTGGAGACGATTGAACATCCAAGTCCATATAGAGTTTCATGGCTACAAAAGGGACAACAAGTAAATGTCACTAAACAATGTTTAGTTGAATTTAAGATAGGAGGATATAATGATAAGATACTCTGTGATGTTATTCCTATGGATGTTTTTCATATATTGCTGGGTAGACTGTGGCAATATGACAAGAATGTGATTCATGATGGGAGGATGAACACATACACCCTAGAAAATAATGGGAGAACTCATATGTTTCTTCCAATCAAAGATAAGGAAGTGAAACCTGAAGTAAGTAACACTGTACTTCTCATGAGTGGGAAGGAACTCCTTACCGAGGTCAAGAAGAAGGAGGAACCGTAGTTCATTGTGGTTAGGAAATAGAGAATTGTTTTGACCAGCACAAGAGTTGACGATTTACCAAAAGAGGTTCAGGAACTATTGGAAGAGTTCGTTGACATAATAGTGGATGAACTACCTCGTTCTTTGCCACCAATCAGAAGTGTGAGTCACCATATTGATCTCATACCTAGAGCCAGTTTGCCAAATAAAGCCGCGTACAGACTAACGCCACAAGAGAATGAAGAGGTCAAAAGACAAGTCCAGGATTTGTTGGACAAAGGGTTGGTTAGAGAAAGCTTGAGCCCATGTGATGTTCCAATAGTACTCAGTCCAAAGAAAGACGGAGGCAGGAGGATGGGTACTGATTCAAGAGCCATTAACAAGATAACCATCAGGTATAGATTTCCATTGCCAAGGATGGATGATTTGATGGATTGCTTAAGTGGAGAAAAATATTTTTTGAAGATTGATTTGAAAAGTGGTTATCACCAGATTCGTATGAGGGAAGGTGATGAATGGAAAACAACCTTCAAGACTAACGAAGGGTTGTATGAATGGCTTGTTATGCCATTTGGCTTAACAAATGTGCCAAGTACCTTTATGAGGTTGATGAACGAAGTACTGAAAGAATTCATCGGGAAATTTATCATTGTGTATCTGGATGACATACTAATTTTCAGTCAAACAAAGGCAGAGCATCTAAAACACTTAGCTACAGTAATGAAGAGATTACAACAAGAGAATTTTCTTATAAACATGAAGAAATCCTCATTCATGAAGACAGAACTCATCTATTTGGGCTTTGTTATTTCTGCAGACAAATTAAGGATGGATCCAGATAAGGTGGAAGTGATCAAGAATTGGCCATCACCGAAGAACATATTTGAGGTGAGAAGTTTTCACGGATTGGCTAGTTTCTACCGGAAGTTCATCAAGAATTTCAGTGGAATTAGTGCACCGATGATGGACACAGTGAAGAAAAGACACAAATCTTTTCGCTGGACAGAAGAGGCTGAGAAGAGTTTTAATCTGTTGAAGAGGAAGATTACAGAACAACCAATTCTGGTGTTGCCGGATTTCCAAAAGACATTTCAAGTGAAATGCGATGCAAGTGGATTTTCAATAGGGGCAATCTTGAGTCAAGAGGACAGGACGATAGCATACTTCAACGAGAATCTGAATGAAGAAAAGGTGAAGTACTCCACATATGACAAGGAGTTCTATGCTATCATCCAGGCATTGAAGAAATGGAGGCATTACTTGATTTTCAAAGAGCTTGTCTTATACAGTGACAATCATGCACTGTAGTTTGTGACTCAACAGGAAAAGGTGAATCAGAGACATGTTAAATGGGTTGAATATATGCAAAATTTCACTTTTGTGATTAAACATATTTCTGGAACTGCTAACAAAGTTGTTGATGCTTTGAGCAGGAAATGTTTGTTGTTGTAGGAGTTCAGAGTTAAAACACTGGGTTTTGATGACCTCAGGGACATGTACATAGATGATCCAGATTTTAAGGAGGCATATGAAGCAGCTGAGAATCCAATTCTCAGAGATAGAAGCCAATGGATAGAATACATGATCCAGGAAGGATTATTGTTTAAAGGTGATCAGCTTTGTATTCCAAAATGCTCCATGAGGGAGAACCTGTTGAAGGAGAAACACAATGGAGGATTAGCAGGACACTTTGGTCACGACAAAATGTTCGCAAAGCTGAATGAGTCATATTTTTTGGCCAGGAATGCGAGCCGACGTCAAAATATTTGTAGATAAATGCATAATTTTTTAGCATTCGAAAGGAAAGAGACAAAATGCAGGATTTTATCAACCATTTCCCATACCCGAGAGGCCTTGGGATGAAGTCAGCATGGAATTCATATTGGGGTTGCCAAAAACAAAAAGAGAGTTTGACTCAATATTTGTGGTGGTGGATAGATTTTCCAAAATGGCACACTTCATTCCATGTCAGAAAACCAGTGACACAACTCATATTGCGAATCTGTTTTTCAAAGAAGTCATTCGACTTCACAGCTTACCAAGGAGCATAGTTTCAGATCGAGACACTAAGTTCGTGGGACACTTCCAGAGGACCTTATGGAAGAAGCTAGGAACTAACTTGTCGTTCAGTTCATCTTATCATCCTCAGACGGATGGATAGACAGAAGTCATAAACAGGAGTTTAGGAGACTTGCTGAGGAGCTTGGTGACAAAACACCACAGCTGGTGGGACAACATATTACCACAGGTGGAGTTTGCTTATAATGATTCAATCAAAAGAAGTATAGGGTAGAGTCCATTTCGGATTGTCTATGGCATACAGTCGAGGGGAATTTCTGAATTGAGAGATTTAGAAAAGAATGCGACTAGGAGTGCTAGTGTAGAAGATTTTGCAGAGGTGATGAAGGAACTTCACAGCCAGGTGAAGGAGAGTTTACAGAATTCAAGCCAGGAATATAAACGAAGAGCAGATCAACACAGGAGACAACTTCAATTTGAAGTGGGTGATTTGATTCTGGCACATCTGAGAAAGGAAAGGTTCCCTAAGGGAACATATAATAAACTGAGGATGAAGAAGATCGAACCATGCAATATCTCGAAGAAATTTGGGGAAAATGCTTATGAGATTGAATTACCCTATGGGATCGGAATTTCTCTGATATTCAATGTCTCAGATTTGTACCCATACAAAGCTGAAGAAGCAAGAACAAATGATGAACAATTAGAGGTTCAGTGGCAAAAGCAAATGCTAGTTGTAGAAAAACCGCAGATGGAGCGCATACTGGACAAAAGGGTCAGAAAGAAGACCAGACAAAGGGAATACTTTGAATACTTGGTCAAGTGGAAAGGACATCCAGTTGAAGATGCCAGCTGGGAGAATGAAGCAGAGATTTAGAAGCATGGGCAGACCGTACGAGAGCTCATGGACAGGAGCCCATGAAAATTTTCAAGAAAGGGAGTATGATGCAGTAGCATCACCAATGTCAAGTGAATGTGGGGCAAGCGCCAACAAATTTTGAGCACATGATAAATTGTTTAAAAAATTTTGAAGATTGGATGCGCCAAACGTAAATGTGATAGTTAAGGATAGGCATAATTATATATTGTAAAGGACCTTGAGCGATCTGATCTCGTCCATAGTAGGTAGAAAGCATTTATGTTAGTAGGTAGCTTTGAATTCTCAGAGTTGACAGTTTTAGGAGTGGAGGGAAAACGAATATAGACACCCTCATTGTGTAATTGTAACATAGAAGGAGGATGCCAATTGAGAGTAGAGTAGTGAAGAACATTTCCAAGAAAGAGGAGAGAGCATACAGAGTTGAAACAAAGAAACTTTGTTTGAGAAAACACCCATGTATAGAGGTTTGAGTTAATAGAAGAAGTCTTTAATTCAGATTCATGGCGTTGTGTTGGTTTCTTGTATGCGTATGCTAAATGGTATGTTCATGGTTTTACTCTTCCTATCATGCAATTGCTTTTATGCTATGTATGAGTGATTTCTTGATTAAATGTTTGAAATCTGAGAGGAAAGAGTAAATGGAAATGAGTTTCAATTGTTTCTCTGTCTGAGTAAGTATTCCTGCAAGGAGTGCAGTTGGATAGTCCGCAAGGTGTGCATTGACAAAGGATTCAGAGATTTGTCTCTGGAATTATCAGACATGATAGCTTTTGTTCTCATCTCCTCTGAAGGGAAATATTTGACACAGAAGTCGTGCAAGGTGTGCACAGACCAAGCTTAAATCCAGGGTTTGAAACCTAAGAAGCTATTGAAGGACTGTTGTTGCAGGGAGTGCGTGGAGTCGAAGGTGTTCAACATTGGACTGTTTGAAGGTTGCCGCAAGGAATGCGTGCAGGAGGTTCTTGAAAGGCTGGAAGTCGTGGAAGACCTCCAAAGGATTCAAATCCACTAAATCATCGAAGGGAAGAGATGAATGGACAAAATCCTGTGTAGAGGATTAGTGGAAATCCCGCCAGCCGTCCGATCTGATAGAGAAGCAAGGAGGTTACGGTTGCTACCAGATTTTTAAGCTCAAGAGATTATGAGCCATTGGATCTTCACTTAGATACCCGTCAGTCGTCCGATCTGACAGGAGTTGCACAAGATTTAAACCCTCTCAAGCCAAGCGAAGGCCCCGAAAGGTATCGGGATATCGAGGTGTCGGAGTTCGGAATATTGGAAGTCCTGTGGACAAGAGATCAATAAATCCACAGTGAAAACCCTGAAACAAGTCAGAACTGCCCATCTGTTGGGACACGCGACAGGGATCAAGAGCCATCGGCATCTCGGAAGTCTAGAGACCAAGAGTTCGAGACCTTTTGAGTCCCGAAACAGTGAAAGGATCATAGTCGTTGATCTAAGGAAGGATGTGTGTCGCGTGATCATCCAATTTGGAAGTTTGGGCATCGGGACTCACATAAGTGAGCGATTTGATTTTACATTTGGTGAAGTCTGAGGTTTGATCTGAACTATCCATCCATTTGGGACACGTGTTGGAAATCCGAGAAGTCAGGGTTCGGCGTTTCACGAATCCTGAAGATAGGAAACACTTACATTTCGGAACTGCGAAGTCTAAAATCTCGATAAGGAGGAAATCTCCGTTATGGGGCCCAGCTGACGTCATCTCATCATAACGGGAGGTCGGGAATCGGAATTTCAGGAGTCCCGTGGGAAATAACCCAAAGGCATTTATTTTCCCGAAATTGCGAAGTGATGAGGACCGTCCATCTTTGAGGACGTGTGGCAACAATCTCAACTTCTGAGGAAAGTCCCGAAAAGGAAGTCATATCGGGAGATTGGGATTTGGAGGATCGGGGATCCTGAGGACAAGAGGTCCAATACATTTCGACATCCAAAGACCCAAAATCCTGAAAGGAGATAGGACTGCGGTCATATAAAAGGGAGGTCGTATGGATCCAAAAGTCTAGCCTAGGGGACTAGTGGAAGTTGAAGCATCTCGGGATATTAGAGATTGGGAAATCGAGAAGGCAAAGGTTTGCGACATCGAGATTGTGAAACGCTGAAGCCTGAAATTTTATTTTTCTGTTGTGAAAGGAAAAGCGATCTGGCCTAAAGGCTGTAAGGAGCAGAAAATCCCCGTGGGTTGATTTTATTAGAGATTCCGAGGAGGGATCAAAGAGCCGCTTCGGCTCGAAGGTGGAATTAGAACGATCCTTAAGACCGGGAGGTCAGTGTAGAGGCCTTTGACGAGGCAGAGGGTGTGTTTGTGTCACCCACCCTGCGGTTCAGGACCCACCCTATCCTAAAAGGATAAACCAAGACAAACCTTCTACACAACCTAAGTTTGATTTCTTAAGGGAGCTCAAGAATGCGTGTGTCAAAATACACTTATTCCAAGACATTAAGGGCGTATCGATTTATCCAAAGCAGTACAAGAAATTTTTCCGAGGAAGCCCGATAGGAAACAAAAATATCCCCAAGCCATTCACGTCATGGGAAAACTATCAGACCTAATGATGGGGGGAGTTCTTACCACTAAGTATTATGACCCTGACAGTCCAATCGTTAATGTGAAAATCAATAATACACATATTAGTAACACACTAATTGACTTAGGGGCCACCATCAACATTATGACATGCGAGACCATGCAAGCCTTAAGACTTATAGGCCTTAGGGAAACCCCCACCATACTTCAACTTGCTGATAGATCCACCATTAAACCAAAAGGAATTTTAGAATATGTAGTGATCTCTATAGATTCATTGGAATATCTCACTAACTTCATGGTCCTACGAACTAAAACCTCTCTGGGAGGCTACCCTCTAATCTCGAGATGACCATGGTTGGCCATGACCGATGCCTATATCGGTTTTCGGTCAAGCAACATGAATATTTCCCATGATACTTCCACAAAAATATTAACTCTTTACCCTCCTGCCAAACCCGATCTCGACTTAGAAACACCACTTTGGGTTGATGGAGAAGAAAGTGATGAAGAGGGGTAAGCCCATCAAGTCCTATCCAATGATCAATACCTAACCATAAGAGATCAAATAGAGGACAACGAAATCAATGATTTTATTGCCTCCTCCTCTTCCTCGAGAAACACACATCTTCTTGACCATATTACGAAACAAGAAAATCAACTTTCTTTAGCCTCCACAAACATATCACCTACTGAAAACGAACCTATACAATAAAAATACCAAGGATCGCTCATAGAAACCATAGAAATTATCCCATGGAAAACCTTGAAAATCAACCAAGGACTAATCGAACAACAAAAAGAGAGATTGTTTCAAGTGTTGCAGAAGCACAATGATGCCTTCACCTAGGATTACTTTGACATGAAGGGAATCCACTCAGACCTATGTACACATCATATATATATATATATATATATATATATATATATATATATATATATATATATATTAAGAAAGGAATCTGACCCGATCCCATTCATCAACCTCGATGAAAGATTTTTTTTTCCAAAAGAAAAAGCATAAATTTTATTAAAAATAAAAATTACATTCTAAATTATGCATACATAGAGCATGCATTTAGTCTAAAAATGATTTCAACCTCAAGAGGAATAAAAGTGCAACAAAAATTTCCCTAAAAAAGCATCCCCAGTAAGACTGAAGTCTACAAAGAGAATAGGCACCAATCAAAATAAGCCCCCTCTGGTCCTATTTTTTGAGGGGGCTTATTTGTCACTTTGGCCTGGTCTGTCGAAGTTCTCTTTCTACTTTGCTTCTATCATTTTACTGGCTGAGGTGCAACCACATAACCATAATCCTCTCACCTTTGATGGACCTCAAAGTGTTGTTCCGACTCTAAAAAATAAACACTGCACATCCGTAAAAGGACCTAAAAGTTTCAAACCCCAATAAAAATCACAACCTCCACTCCAAAACCCAGACCTGAGGGGGATGCAGGGATCCCCAGCCACCAAGAATACTAAGAAAAACCTGACATTGCATCAATCCATGAACGACCAGCTGGGATGGATTGGTGAGTTTCAACCCCACATAAAACTTCTGAGAACTCCCACACGTACTAAAGTTTGAAGAAAAAATGACCAGCAACTCGTAGCTAATGAAACAAGCACCAGATACACAGATATGAGATTAAATCACCAGGATGCACCCCCGCAGATGCACCCACAGGCTTGAATGCAACCCTCAACCAAGAAACGAATCCGCACCAAAGGCGTGCCCACCTAAATGGGTCCATGTTGAACCTACTAGGAACTAGTAATGACAACTAAAGACCGGATCCCCCCATACGAAAGAAATAGACAACAAAGTTCCCACCAACAAAGAACTCATACATAAACACATATCAATCATTAGATAACCCACCCCAACAACACATCAGACAGATATGTAGCGTCAAGGACCAAAGGGAGCCATCCGAGACTGAAAGAAGTCGGTATTAAAAAACTCCAGAAGGGAAACAAATCGAGCTTCCTACCAAAGAAACAAGACCGAAACCACACACCAAATGAAATTGCAACAGGAACAGAGGAGATCCGGACGCGAACAGGAACAAGGAGAAAAGAGAGACAAGAGGAAAACGAGACCCATCCTTGTTATATGAAGAGGAAATGCAATTACTCTGTAGATATTAATGACACTAAATCGATGATATTTATTGCAACAATGATGTATTGATGACCTTGATGATTAAAAACATGAATATGCTTCACAACTAGTAACCTCAATGAAAGACATAGTCAAAGAAGAGCTACAAAAATTGCTTACGACTAATTTCATATATCCTATTTATGATAGCTAGTGGGTCTCCCCTCTTGTAATGGTACCAAATAAAAATGGTAAATTGAGAATTTGTGTAGATTATTGAGAATTGAATAAAGAAACACATAAAGATCACTTCCCTTTATCATTTATCAGCCAAGTCCTAGACACACTTGTAGGGAAGAAGTATTCTTATTTCCTCAATGGCTTCAGTGGATACAACTAGATTCAAATCGCCCCTGAAGATCCAAAGAAAAAAACGTTCACTTTTCCTTGGGGGACATTCACCTACCATGTTCTACCATTTGGATTATGCAATGCCCTTCCACCTTTCAGTGAGCTATTATAGGTATATTTTCCGATCTTGTTCATGACTATGTGGAAATGTATATGCATGATTTTACAACATATAGGGATTAATTTGATGAAGCATTGGCCAATTTGGAAAATACATTAATCGGGTGAAAGGATTCAAATGTCTCCCTAAGTAATGAAAAGCATTTTATGATGGAAACTGATAGCATTGTACTCGAACATCGCATCTCATATAAAGGTATTCAAGTCAATCCAGAAAAGATAAAGGTAATACTAAATTTTCCAACTCCAACCTCACATAGACAGGTACGCATATTTATAGGTTATATTGGTTATTACTGAAGATTTATTTAGAATTTTTAACATATTTCTCGTCCATTATTTCCTTTTCTTAGAAAAGATATTGAGTTCATGTGGATAGAGACACGCCAACATGCACTTGATGAATTAAAATTTAAAGTATTTGAAGCACCTATACTAAGTGGATCTGATTGGACCCTCTCATTCCACATTTCCACAAATTCATCTGACATGACCATCGGAGTAGTCCTCGGATTACTCGAAGGAAAAGACCCATATGCAATCTACTATGTTAGTAAGAATCTCTCACCCACTGAACTAAACTATACGGTAACTAAGAAATAGTTCCTTGTTTTTATTCATGCAATAAACAAGTTTAGACACTACATTACTGGATATTTTGTTGTCTTGCATATTGATCATGTTGCTATTAAATATTGAATGAACAAACCAATCACAAATGGCAGGGTTACTAGATGGTTTCTCTTATTGCAAGAATTTGATATTACCATATTAGACAAACCAATAAAATATAATGTAGTGACTGACTTTCTTTCTAGAATAACATCTAATGAGAATGAACCTCCAGTAGAAGACCGTTTTCCATATGAACACCTCTTTGCAGTATCTACTAACTCACCTTGGTTTGCAGATATTGCTAACTTTTTGGTTGCATACAAACTTTCACATTACCTAACCACCAAAGAACGAAAAAGTACAGTCAGGAAAAGTGAAAGATTCTCATGGATTGATGGTTTCCTCTTCTATACTAGACCTGATATGATTATTAGAAGGCATGTACAAGAAGACGAATTCCATGAGATATTAAAGGTTTGTCATGATGGGCCATGTTGGGGCCATTTTGCATATAAAATAACTGGGTACAAAATACTTCACCAAGGGTATTACTGGCCCACACTCTTCAAATATGCAAAGAATATGTGAAAAGGTGTGACAACTATCAACACATGGGTATAATTGTACAAACAAATGAAATTATACTACAACCACAGATGGTGTTAGAACCTTTTGATAAGTGGAACATTAATTTTGTGGGACCAATAAATCCCCCATATCTTCGACACTCCTACATCCTCTTTTGTACATATTATGTCACAAACTGTATGGAGGCCAAGGCACTTCTAGCAGAAACCGAACAAGAAGTAGTGGAATTTATCCACGAGGAAATTTTTGTAAGGTGTAGGAGACCACGAGAGATAGTGAACAACAGAGGAACTCATTTCACATCGTGACTTGTCAGAGATATGATGGATAACTACAAAATCAAGCACAAAATAACAACACCATAGCATCCACATGAAAACAAACAGGTAGTGGGAACTAACAAAATCCTTGAGGCTATCATTACAAAAATTGTTAGATTACACCTCAAAGATTGGGATGATAGACTCCCCGAAGCCTTATGGGCCTAAAAGACCACTTGGAGAACTACTATAGGATGCACACATTATGATTTAGTCTATGGGAAGTGAGTGCTATTTCCCATTGAAATGGAGATTCATACATTAAGGACAACAATACAACTTGGGTTGGAACTATCAAAGGCTAAACAAAAAAGACTACTTCAAATCAATGAGTTGGACGAACTATGGAAGGATGCCCTACATTGAGCCATAGGGATACAACATCAAAGGGATAAATGGAATGATAAGTTTATCAAGAAAAATAATTTCAAGGCTGGAGATTGGGCATTATTATTCAATTCTAGGTTCAAATATTTTAGAGGAAAGTTTCGCACAAGATGGATTGGTCCCTATGAGATTGACATAGTGTATGATAGTGGGGCCATCAAACTCTACACTATCGATGAATATATGATTCCTCTCATGGATAATGGACATATAATCCACTTGTACTAGCAACCCTTATCAAAAGAATCCTTTCTGAAGAAAATTACAAATGGATGGCCTAATCGTGATTTGGAACTTGCTCTTGCCGGATAATTTATGTTCCTATTTAAAAAAAAAAAAGTGAAAACCAGCTTAGCTAGCGCTTGAAAAACAAAAGGAAGGGAACTTCACGGTTTCATGATGGTTATGTCAAGATCCTTCTCAATAAAAAAAAATTCTTTCTAATAATCTTTTCTTACAGGATTCACATGGGAGAATAACGTTTCTACCATCTCCTATCCCTACAATTCTAGTTGTTTGGATTATCTCTGTTGCAACTCCCCTTGCTGCAACTCTGGTTGTTGTAACTCTGATTCCTACAACTTCCTTTGTAGTAGCAACTCTGGTTGTCGATGTGATTCCCATTTTCACGACTCTTGTTCCTGCAAATTCCACACCGCATTCATACCCTTCGTCCCATCCCCTTTGGGATACTACTTCATTTACAACCCTCCCTATTCATTTCCCAAATTCCCCTCCCAATCCCTTGGTTGTTACTCCATTCACAGTCCTCCCACAAGATTACCAATTTCCCCTCTCCCATCTTCCCAGCTACAACTCTTCTACAACCTTCCTTCATTTCACAAACTCATAAGTTCCTTACCCAAATCTCATTCCGTTCTCACTACTGCAACATATTGATACAGCTCGCATAGCTGCAATTCCATTGCATCCCGACTCCATCTTCCCACTTTTCATCATTTTCCTTGCACCAATGATGTTGTGACTCAAAACATACCATATAATGCACCATCCGTACTGCACCTGTGTCACTGCAACTCTTGTGTTGTGACTCTTTCACTCTAAATCATATTTCAGTCATTTAACTTTCAGTGTTGCAACTTAGCTCACAGATTCACTCCATTTTTTTGACTTTTCACTCACACCTTTCCCCTCCACCACCTATGTTGCAATTTGTATGCCCACCATAAAGATACATTGCCACCACTGCAATATTGTTGCTACACCTACCATTGTTGCAAATCCACTTGCAAATCATGTTCCTGAACACAGTTGTTCCTGCAATTCCGACTAATGAAACTAATGACACCGATGTCGCAGTTCTAGCAAGAACCGTTGATGGGACTACATCCTCCGTCATTAAGACTCTATCTGTTTTGTACTCATACTCCACACACGGTAATTTATGTTAGGTATGTGTTCTTATCCGAATTTGCAATAATTATGTTTTAATGGCATGTGTCTAATCATCCCTTCGTAAATCGCCGAAACATAACGCCATTACTGTAATCACTATTATCATAACGATTATCCCCAACTCCTAGGGATAACTAAGGAGATGATGTATCGAGGCCCTCAGGTTGCATACATGGAGTACTGAGAGACACCTTGACCAATAGTGTCCACTTGCATAGACAAAGACACACCCCACCACCATAGCTCTAGGTTTTTCATGACGATATCCACCACATCAGTTGACCTTCGGAAGACACTAGGTATTTCTCCTTGAGGTACAAGTCAGGTCTTATGGTGAGTGTCATTTCAATATCTCAGGAATTTGAGTTTGTTGCATCTATTACTAATTTTGATTATGTGATGTTTGCTTGGACATTATGCTATTTTCCTTGTTTCACTTCAGTGGTTGACATTGCTCATATTATCGCACAAGTTGTAGGTTGGGAAAATCCCCCAAAAAACACCAAATGGAGACAACTTTGAGAACCCCTACCCATTGTCACATTAGGCAGGTATTCCCATCACTTTAGAGATGATAAAATCACATCAAGGGGGGAATCCCAGTGACCCTCGAGGGAAAGATATGGAAAGTGAAGAGATGAAGTAAATTCCCCCTAAAGGTCAAGATAGAAGTTTTGGAAAGGCTTTGGGAAGAGTCTTGGTGGCAGCCAATGGTTTCCAAGAGACAAGAACACCTGCAAAAAATGTTGTACATGCCCGATACAGAAGAACAAACCAAGCATATATGTATAATGTTAGGCAGACAATAAAGTTAAGATTGATGTACCTAATTGAAGAAGTAAACAACAATGTATATCTGAAAATAAATAAGTATTAAATCTGCTAAACAATTGCTAAAAGTCCAACGAATGATGCTATAGATAAATTAGATAAACACTAGTGACACTTAAAAATGAAAGCACAAGACTTCAGCAATGAAACAAGGTTGTAATAAAAATTATTTGTAGATATATTTTGCATCCTTATGGCTGTAACAAACAATTTTTTACAAAAGCAAATCCAACCACCAAAACTCACAAAGAATCCACCCAAAAGTTGTGCTAGGCTAAGTAGATTAATGTGGAAAAATCTTAGCAACTTTTGACGGTTGAAAAACAAGTTATGAATAGAAAAGTGTTAGGGTTTCTGCAACACTAATGGTTGTATATGAATTTTTATAATAGCATCAAGAATCACTTGAGTAAATATGATGTCCTAGTGGCTCAACCAAGCATAGATAGCAAAGAATTGATTTCAACTTAGACAACCTCCAAATCACGAAAATTCACGTTAACCAATGCAAGATTTTATTTCTCCAATGCAATTATACTAGTCCCTTTAGCTATTGGGTTATGGATTCAAGTAAATAAATATCCAAAACAATGCTATCTCCTTGGGGGTGTAAACCCTCTTACTCCCCAAGGCAAGCAAATTCTAAGCTAGGAGATGCTAGGAGGGTGTAAACCCTTTTACTTCTCTTAGTAAGACCTTGTACAACAAATAACGTCTAGACAAAATGATAGATAATGGTGGGGTTGCAAATCCTTATACTCCCCAATAAATATATCAAATCATAGTTGTAACTAAGCAATGAAGCACCAACAAGATAAATCCTTACCTAGTCTAAGAAATGACAAGATAAACCTCCTTTTACCAAGATAAATCCACCACACATGCTAAAGAAAATCTCCAAGAGAGGTAGCACACTACTTCTTCCACCAATAGCATAAATAAACCAAGACAAGAGCATAAGAGAGAGAGAAGGTTTCCCAAGGAGGGTGCAAATCTAATACCTCTCACAATGGGAGATTTATGTTATGAAATAAGATTCACATGATCTCTATTTATACAAAATGTTTAAAACATAGTTTGTCCACATACATTAGGGTAAAGCATAAGATAAGGGGTCAACAACCCTTATCTTACCCCTTAAACTAAATAATAATATTTTAATTCTAATTTGCACATAAAGAAAACCCTAACACAAGACTTCATCTCTTCTTAGGGCAATGATTTGGCACTTGGAGCAATTTGTTGATGTTGGGGATGCATGGCTAGGCCTCCAAAGGCCACATGCCATTCATCCAAGCCTTTTACTCGTGGTTCAAAGCCTCCTTCCTTCAAAAAGTGCCATGTGTCCTCATCACCACTCAAAACCCCCTCAATCATGATGCCAAGCCCCTTAAGGTGACATTTTTGGCCTCCAAAGCAAGTCGTTTGACTTGTGAGGGCATGGTGAGATCATCCAAGGTGTCTTCTAGGCCTCCAAATTCAAGTCATCATGACCCAACATGTGGGCCCTTGGAATCCAAACTGTGGGATTCAAGCCCCATGGAATCCGAAGCTAGGTTTGTTCCTCCAAAACTGTCCACCAAACAAGGTCCTGCAAAACAAATGGGTACGCCCTCCAAGGATATCAAGTTAAAATATCATGTTAAGTGAAAACCACATCTAATAAACAAGGCACCTAAACATGTGCATCAAAACTACCTAATAAAATTAAAAAGTGCTCAAAGACCCGATACAATTGACTAGGTTTATGTATGGGAGGGGTGTCATAAAAGTCCTATTGGGTAGACCAAAACCCTCAAGTAGGGGATGCTCCCAAGGATGCCCCTTCAAGGTCATGTAGTGGATGTTGAGGTGTATAGGGGTTTATAATTCATAGTTCAATGGGTTTCATGACATACAAGGCTTCATATTATCTCATCTACGGGTGCCTTTGTAGAGGGTGTGTTGCACCTTCGTTTTAAATGCATCCTTTTTCCTAGCCCATTCATTGCCATTAATTAATTAATAGTCAAAAACCTTGGGTACTCCCTAGATTAAAATCGATTATCTTGGGGGGCAGCACCACAAGGCCCACTTGAAGCTAGAGGTACACAAAGTTCCATATGCAAGGAAAGAAAGGGACATCACATGAGTGTACACACCTCAACAAGTGGGGACATGTATATAATGTTATTTTTCTTTTGCGGGTCTTTGATTTTTTAGGAGAAACTTTTCATTTCTCTCAAGACCTCTTTGAGAGAGCATTTGGAAGGTTTATATTTTAGGTTCTTATCTTTTTCCAGCCATCATCCCTTTAAGCCTTCAACCCCTTCTTCCCATGAAATGATGTACATGCCCTTCTTGGGTCACTAAAGCCAAAGGGCCTAGAAGAGGGCATTGTGATGGGAATGTGATGAGAAGAAAGTGATAAGTATGGCCAGTGTACGATGACCCCTCAAGGGACC
Source organism: Picea engelmannii (assembly GCA_009831015.1). NCBI lineage: Eukaryota > Viridiplantae > Streptophyta > Pinopsida > Pinales > Pinaceae > Picea > Picea engelmannii. Next base: position 272,301 of record ML800782.1, read on the forward strand.
CCCAATTACACCCCTTCCCCAAACGTTGGCCACTTACGAGGAAATCGATGACACTTACCAAGGTGAAACATGTTCAAAAGAATAATGTCAAATAATGCATTCTATAATCAAAAGAATATTTAATAAAACATGCTTAAATGTCTCAAATATTAGGGTGATTACCTACCACAATACCTGACTTGTACCGCATGGAGAAAGACCCAATTTCTTTCCAAAATCTAGTTGGTGTTGTGGATGCTCTGATGATGGATTCAACGTGTGGTGATAGAGAGGGTTTCCATATGTGCAAGTTGACACTTCTAGTCATGTGGTCTCTCGACACTCCATGTCTACAACCCGAGGGCCTCGAGACATCATCTCCTTAGTTATCCCACAAAATGGGGATAATAGTGCACTAGTAAGTGGGTCACCCTTAGGGATAGGGTTGCTACTAGGAGGTCCTTATGACAAGTCATTGTGCCATTATCGAGCATACTTTCTAATTTCCACACTTCATCCCCTCATCTCCTCACCTTTTGGGATTTTCAAGTGTATTAGCCCAAGAAGGGGTTGTCCCTCATTTCATGGGAAGAAGGGGTTGAAGGCCCAGAAGGGAGATAGCTGGAAAAAGATAAAAGCCTACTTATGAACCTTCCATATGCTCGCCCAAAGCGGTCTTGAGAGCAATGAAATGCTTCTCCTAAAAAAATCAAAGACCTACAAAAGCAAATTAACATTATATGAATGTCCCGACTTGTTGAGGTGTGTACACTTATGCAGTGTCCCTTTATTTCCTTGCATATGGAACTCTGTGTACCTCTAGCTTCAAGTGGCCTTGTGGTACTACCACCCAAGCTAATCGATTCACCAATAGGGAGTACCCAAGGTTTTGGATTTCTAATTAATTAATGGAATTAAATGGGTTTGGAAAAAAGATGCATTGAAAATGAAGGTGCAACACACCCTCTTCAAAGGAACCCATAAATGAGACACTAAAACCCCTTATATGTCATTAATCCCATGCCCAAAAATCTTCCCCTCATCCATGACACATCATCCATGTGACTTAGAAGAAGGACCCCTTGGGAAACACCCCTAAACTTGAGGTATGATTCACCCAATAGGTCGGGTTGTCAACCCTTCCATACCTAAGCTTGGAAAATTTCATAGGGTCTTTGAGAATTGGTTTATTTTGATGAGGTGGTTTGGATGTACTTTCTTAGATGGATATTTTATTGATTTGATTTATTCATCATGATTCTTTGACTTGAGATCCTTGGAGGGTGTATCCATTTGTCTTTGCAGGACCCAACTGGTGGATAGTTTTGGAGGAACAAGCCTAGCTTGGGCTTCTATGGGGCTTGAAGACCACAGGTTGGATTCCAAGGGCCCACATGTCAGATAAAAAATACATGCCTTTGGAGGCTTAGAGGACATCATGGAGGACCTAACCTATCCCCTACCACCCAAATTTTTTTCCTAAGAAGGCCAAAACGTCACTCTTGAGGGCTTGATGTCATGGAAGGGCTAGGGTTTGGTGGTGGTTGAGTACACTTGGCATGTTTTAAATAAAGGAAGCCATGGATCATGGAGAATAGAGTTAGACTAATGACATGTCACCTTTGGAGGCCTATCTCACCATATCCTTCTCCAACGACTTGCAAAAAGTGCTAAACGTCACCCTAGAGGGGTGACATCTTACTTAAGGTTTTACCTATGTGCAAATTTTGAATTTAAAAAGTATTATTTTGTGTAAGGGGAAATACTAGGACTTTTGACCCCTTATCTTGTGGTTTACCCTAAATTATGTGGACAAACTATGTTTAGAACATTTTGTATAAACATAGATCATTTGTATCTCATTTCATCATAGCTCTCCCATTGTGAGAAGCCTTCCTAGCTGAAATTTGTGTACCCTTTAGGATATATATTCTCTCTTGTGCTCTTGTTGTGGTTTCTGCATGCTATTGGTGGAAGAAGTAGTGCACTACCTCTCTTGGAGTTTTTCTATTGCATTTGTGGTGGATTTATCTTGGTAAGAGGAGGTTTATCTTGTCATTTCTTGGAATAGGTATGGATTTATCTTGTTGATTCCTCATTGCTTGGTTACAAGTTTGATTTGCTAGATTTATTGGGGAGTATAAGTATTTAAAACTCCACCATTATCTATCATTTTGTCTAGAATTTATCTGTTGCTCAAGGTTTTACTAGGAGAAGTAAAAGGGTTTACACCCTCGTAGTATCTCCTAGTTAGAATTTGCTTGCCTTGGGGAGTAAAAGGGTTTACACCCCCAAGGAGATAGCACTTGTTGGATCTTCATTTATTTGAATCCATAACCCAATAGCTAAAGGCACTAGAAATAATTGCATTGGAGAAATAAAATCTTGCATTGGTTAACATGAAAACTCGGGTTTTTGAGGTTGTCTAAATTGGAATCAATTCTATGATTTACATGCTTGGTTGAGCCACTAGGGAATCATATTTGGATAAGTGATTCTTTCTTCTGTCATAAAATTTTATCTACAGCCATTAGGGCTGCAAAAACCCTAATACAACTCTCTAATTAACTCACAAACCAACCGTCAAAAGTTGCTAAAAGTTTGCCCCTGTAATCTGCTAACCCTATCGCACTTTTTTGGGTGGATTGTTGGAATTTTTTTATGGTTTATCTCTTGGTTGTAAAAAGTTGAATGCTACAGAAATAAGGCTGCAAATCATATCTCTGAAATACAATTTCTTACCACCTTATTTTAATCTAAAATCTTGTTCTTTCATTCTTGGGTTAAACTAGTATTTACTAGCTTGTCTCTTGCTTATTTCACTAGACATTTAGCATATTTAATTGCAGATTTTAATATATTTTTGTTGCTGATATATATCGTTGTTTAATTCTGCAATTAGGTACAACAATATTAATTTTCTTTTCCACCTAAAATATTACATACATAATTGGATTTCCTTGTGTCTCAGGCAAGTACAAATCACCCTTTGCAGGTACTCATACCTCTTGGAAACCATTGGATACCAACAAGACTCTTTCCCAAGCCTTTTCTGCACTTAGTATCTTTACCTATAGGGGATACACTTCCATCATACCACTTTTCATCTCATTTCTCCCTAGTGTCATCGAGACTCCCCCCTTGAGGTGATTACTTCATCTCTAAAGTGACAAGAATACTTGCCTAAGGTGACAGTGGGTAGGTGTTCTCTTAGTTGTCTCCATTTTGTGGTTGGGTCATAATTTTCCAAACGTACAACTTGTGTGATAACTATAACCACCACCCATAATTTCTACAATTCCAAATTCACCACCCCATAACTTTCATAACTTTTCAAAACGCGAACACTCAGAGTTAACAGAGGAAAGGATCCATGTGTGGGTCATTAATCCATAGAGAGTTGATGGAACCAATTCTGCTAGAATTTTACGATGACATCAGAGAAATTTTGGGACGAGTGGAATGGATGGATTATGTATTGTGATTACAGGGCTACATTGATGAAATTGTGTTGAAACTTGCCATGAACTAAACATCAGAGTGCTCCATAGTCGCAGGGACATAGGTGGAAGTCATAGAGGATACTATGTCCAAAGTTATGGGGATACCTTGCTCAGGTGAGAGATGGTATAGCCAAAGGAATTCACACCCTAAAATTCCAAGGGAAATCCTCAAACCAGAGGAAGCTTTAGTAAAAAAGGAACATGCTTCCACTGCCGGTCACTACCTCACCCATGGGAATATGCAGTTATCTTTGTTCAATGCTACTTCACTTGTGAAGGATGCTATGGCACCATTTACGTGCGACACATCCTCCTGCTTGAACATCTACTCCATAATCGGCCGATCAATATGACATATTTTCTATTCAAGACATTGCAGACAATGGAAACCCTTTTCCAAAGGGCCAAGAACCATAGAGAGGTTGTATTTCATCACGTCCTAATCAAATTATTGTTTGAGCATGCACTAAAAAAAGAGGCCCTCACATGGAACAATATAGTAAACCCTTGGTTATCCTTGGAAAAATTGAAGTTGTTTCTCTTTAGGTAGTCGAGGATGCCATGTATGCACTTCTAGCCCCTAAACAGACTATGAATGAAGCACCACCATCAAACAACAATGTCACACAAGGAATGACGACTGCAACTCCAGAAAGGAAACCTTAAATAAAAAGAAGGGAAAAATCATTCCATGCCGCAACTCTGGTAGAAGTAGACCATGGCAGTGATGTGGAGATAATAGCTAGAAATCCACCCACAAAGAAACTTCGAGGTTTCACCAAAATACTGCCCCCCGTGCCAAAGAAAATTCGGACCAAAAATGAGGCTACAACTCGACAGAAGAAGAGACAAACCACCAAGCCCCAGGAGAAAAAGAAGGAAACAAATGAAGTTGAATCCTCCCCTACTACACAAGAACCAGGGGAGGATACTCACATGGATGCTTAAGAAGAGGAAGACACTCTCGACAAGGGCCTCACTACTCTCCTGGTGGCATACACAAAATATGAAGATCTGACAACCTCCACTAAACCACAAGAACCAATGGAGATTCCTATGCAAGAACAAGCTCCAGTGCATGACAACAAGGATGAGGCCTCTTCTCTTTCACTGAAAATGGATGAAATCACTCCTCCAGTAAAATATCCCAAGATATAGGAGACACAAATGGAAATTCCTGAATACTTTGGCAGTATAGGAGACAAAGGGCATTTGGATGTTCTCATCGACATGGGAGTTAGGATAATTGAAGGTAATAAACTAGAAACAATGCCTCTTGATGGTACAACAAGAGGCACTCTTGAGAAATTAAATGATGCTACTCTGGAGGAAGATAAATAGAACCAAATTCCCCTACTTCTACATAACAATTAGTAGAGGGACCTCCTAGGGAACAACCTACCCATTTTCCAGATGAACAAGGAGAAAAAAAAGTCCCACAGGGTGACTTCCATGCAGATGATCTTCCTGCTACACTAGACCAGGGCCCACAACAGTCACAACCATATTATCTACTTAAATCACTCCCTGTTGGGTAAGCATCCCCCATTCTCTTTCTATCTATGCCTCTTTGGTGAGAAAGAATAAAATGTTGAGGGTAAAAAATCTAAGGCTCGAGATTAATTTGAAAATGATCAGAGAAGAGATTGAGGAACACAAGGCACCTGAAAAATTAGGTTTGTTGCAATGGAACCCTTAACCGGATCATGAGAAATAGATCAACCTAAGGGGATAAAATAAATGGCTATTTAGGCTATACATTTTGTGGGAAGTGGCAAAGCCACTTAGATAGAGGTAAATACAAAACAAAGCAAAGGAAATCCAACATAAGGTCATATCAGTTAAGAAAATGTACCAATGGAGAAGGAAATTTGTGGTATTAGTGACACCCAGGGTCACCATGACTTCTCTAACACTGAGTGATCATGGTTGCATGAGGACATGCAACAGTTTTAGACTGGGGTAGCTAATGGGTGCCTAAAATGGCATACTTTCAACACCCGTCTATACCTTTTTGCTTAAAAAAATGTGTCTATAGATTTCCCTTTTTATACTTCCATTGTCCACTTCACCTCATTTGTCACCAAAGGTATGAATCTAACCCCATACACCATTATTACATTATTTTTTCATAATTCTTAGGAAGGAAATCGTTACTATCAACCACTGACATCGTTGCACAAGAATCTAGTTGTTGCAACACTCCAAGTAGATGCAACACCTTCCTGCTACAACTCCAAGGTGATACAGTTTCAGGCTAAAGCAATTTGTTGCAATTCCGAATGTAAAACACAACTTCTATTACTGAGGATACATCCATGGTTTCCACAACACCAGGAAAACAGTTACAACCGTGGGCATGATTTTTGTGCTACAAATCCGAATATAGCTTACCAACCCAACAATCAACATTGTAGCTAGCAAATGGGAGATGAAAATTGAGACACAACATCCATGAGGGAAGGCAACAAAGGACAAATAAGCACTAAGGAAATTGGTTACCCACTGAGTCAACATACGTCTGTAATTGAAAGATTTGTTGTAACCGGATGAACAATCATATTCTCACAGTGTTTCATCTGTTGGTTGTATAATTTTAGACAGTAGTTGTATTGTATAAAAGCTTCAGCTCCCCAAGAGCTGAGGGAGGGAAAACTATTCTAGCAATTACATTTTGTTATTGTATCTTTTACTTCATGACAATATAGATTTGGTTTCGGCTTTCTACTTGTGTTGATGTGTTAATTGATCGTGTGATTATGGTCCCGTAGTCCAGTTTCTCTCCTAAGGGGGTGGATCCCCCTCCTTAGTCATGTACTACCTGTAACAATAGTGCAAGACCTAGCATTTACTTTTGTTCAATTATTTTTTTTTATTAGATACTTTTCATTGTTGTAATTCCAGATCATAATTTTATTCACATGCTGCATATGTTTTCTAGTTTGTTGTTGTTTCAACTCATAGCATAATGCATGTATTTCAGAGTTATCTTCCAGTTTGTTGTAATTCCTAATATGCAGAACAATCTTATGATTTATGAGTGGTTTGGTTTTTCTAAGCTAACATCTTGTAACGCCACAATCGTTCCTACTTTTAATTGCTACAATTCACATCTTTTCAAGTGATGGTTATAATAGAATTCAACTGTTTCAATTCACACTACTGCAACGCCATTATATTTCTTTTTTTGTGTGCTGCAACTCACGTTTCTACAGCTCCACTTGCAGCTTCACTTAGTATGTTCATTTTTTGATTTAGTCTCTGTAATTTTGGATTAATGTTATTGGATTGATCTTACACTTAATTGTTGCAGTAATATAAGACCTTCATCATACTTGAGCAAGTCACCAATAGGTCATAGCACGGGTTTCAATTCTTGCAAGCATAATTATAACTTTTGCAAGAGTGATTTCAATTTCTGCAAGAGTGATTTCAATTTTCGCAAGCGTGATTTCAATTTCTGCAACTGTGATTTCTACTCTCGCAAGTGTGATTTCAATTTCCGTAAGTGTGATTTCTACTCTCGTAAGTGTGATTTCAATTCCTGCAGTGTGCTTTAATTTCTATATGATCAATTTAGGATTTAGCGTAGTCCGGTGACTTAATTAAGTATTATGATTCTTTGAATTGTGACATTAAAAGTGCAACAATGTCATAGTCCAACAACACTCTTCTTGCATAGATTGTGCATGACAGTTCACAAGTTCCATACGAGCCCCGATTGATAGTTAAATGTTCAACTCTTCATTTGCTTACTAAGTTAATTAGGAAGTAATTGAAAAGTCTGTCACTCAGCATGATTTGTGGAAAACAGGAGAGGTTTCAAACTATCATCTTGATACCATATTGAGGATTAGGTGTAACCTGATACGAAATAGACAAAAAGAACTATAGATAATCAAAGAGAAAATAATTTTTCAAAGACAAAAGGTGGTGTCTAAAGACACTGTTACATCACATAAGCACAATGTATTGTGATAATAACATCACAATGTATATTGGAAATCTTTTACACAACAATAATATCAAGATGATGGTAATGACCCATCAGGTCTTCTATTTACAACTTCAATATCTAATTGAATTCCTTGAAATTGGGAGGATCTTGTCCAAATATAACCGTCGGTGGTTAGAATTGACTCTGTTAAATCTAGGTTGTCTAGTTGGATCAACAAGGATACTCGACCCGATTGTCCATGCATCATGTTGTTCCAAAGTTTATACTTAAGGCTTTAAAGTATAAAGTCTAGGCATCTGAAAAAGTAAAGAGGGTTTAAAATATATAAAGAGAAAAATAGTTCTTTAGGAAAGAAGTTATGGCTGATTTCTGAGGTGTCTTTGTCTAGCTTCAAAATGTTCCTGAATGCTTATGTCATGTTCAATGGCTGCCCATGAGCGTTCAAGTTCAACCCAGGTGGTGGCAGTTTCTAAGATAGTATTAAACAATGTTAAAGCAATGTTGGTCTGATCTGTGAGCTCGGGTTCAATGTTGGGTTGTCTTGCAGCAGGTACATTCATGGAGAAAAGAAGTTTTAGAAGATCTTTTATTTGGTTTTTGAGGTTTGTTGTTTCTATTTTAGATTATATGAGAGAAGTTCCCAAATTTGAATTAATAATGTAACAATTTTAGAGGTTGTTTCTCGTTCCTGAGTTAAATCGAAAATAATGTGTGTGATGAAAGAAAACACAAAGTTGTTTAAACAATGTGAGGCATCAATCGTGGAAGAATCTCACTTTGTAACAAAATAATAAATTAGACAAGAAACCTTTAATGAAGCATAAAATATGATGATCTAAATAGTTCAGAGGTCTTGTGTCTGCTAATAGAAAACACAGAGGAAAATATGTAAAAATTAGATGACTAAATAACAAATAACCACAGTAGATGTTGTACTAAATTGTAGTTAAACATTCATCAAAGATATGTAAGAAATGATGTTGAACATGAAAGTATAGAGGAACACATAACTCAGGGTTGACAGAATATGGAATCTCTGTTTTGCATTGTCATTAATTCTGGTAAAGGAGAAATTTATTTGCTACAATCGAACAAAAAAAAAGCCCTCTCTAAGTCTTTTGAAATTATATTTATACAAAGGTTCTCAAACCTATACGGTTGGAACTTTCCTTACTCCTAGATATTTAACGGTTACAAAAAATAAATACTAGAACCGTTCCATTGGTTTCTTTCCTATCTTCTTACATACACCGGTATAACGGGCAACATGTATCATTTCATCATTTCTTTGAAGTAGTTGTTTCACTTGGATCAAAATACTCAACACACCTCCTTATAAACTATGTTAATCTTTGCGAAGGCTCCGACGCATCCTTTGCTTCAAATAGATACAGCTTCCTCTGAATTTTAGGCAACCTGTCCTCAATCCTTTTATCCTCAAATTTTACTGGTTGTAACTGTAAGTTTGGCTTCACCATCCATTTGTCCATTTGTGCAACATTGACCTGTATCAACTGTGAAATTTCAACTTGGACCTCATTTAAGCTCTCTTTTAGGTTCATTTGATGTCTTATAACACTGATCTATCCAAGTAGTCTAGGGCAGTCGCCCTTTCCAATGTCTAGGAATTTTTTATCTAACAAATCGAAAGTCTCTTCACATTCTTCCTTTATCTCTTTGTCCATTTTCCTACTTTCAGATATATTGGCCTCCCATACCTTCAGCATGATATCATCCCTAATATGTTCAGCGACAGTTAATTTAGGAGTTACTAGTACCTCTTCTTTAGCCGAAAATACGACTACCTTTTGGAAAGTGGCCCAGGCTACTGTAACCTCTTTTTCTTTGAAAGCAATATTCTCCAATGATTGACTTACATCCTGAAAATGGTTTTGAATGATATCTACTTTAGAAAACATGCTTTGTTGTTCTGCCTCTAGCTTTTGGTACACTTCCAGTGCCTGGGCTTGGAATATCATTATATTTACCACCTGGCTTTCAGTAAAACTCAATTTATCTTGCAACTGCTTTACTAATTCCTCTTGCTTGATGACTTTCCCTTGACTGGCTTTCATATTCTTACACATCTCATCTAAACTAGACTTGAGTAGTTGAATCTCTTGTTTGTCAGCAGCTCTAGCCTGTTCCAGTCCTTTATTTATCTCGTCTCTAATATTTTTCTCTGTGTTTCCTTATTTGTCTTTGCAACTAGGCTATCATTTGATTCCTTTGTTTCAGTATTGCTTTCAAATTATCAACTGAAAACAAGTTGGTTGTAGCGAAAGCTCCCAAAGAGCCTGCTACCTCTGTGGCAAAGTCTTCCTCTTCTAGATTTTGTCCATCCACAAGTATCATGTGATTTTTCACCAATGTACCTTCTTTCAGGTGCATTTCTTATTTAACTGTAGATTTCCTCTTCCTACTGAAAAAGAAGTCCGAGGAAGGTATTTATTCAATAGATATTGGGGTAAGATCAATTATGTACATAACTTCAAGATGGGGAGTCCCAAAAGTTGTCTGTAAAGGAGTCAATGATGTAATAGGACTGCCTAACTCAGTGAATTTTGTTCGTTCTGTTGTTTTCCTGGGTGCCATGATACATGTGATAAAAAGCGAGGAGATGTTATAGAAAAGAAGGTAGAAGCTTTCTCATATACAACTTGCTAATTTGTTGAAAGTGAGAAAGAAATTTGAATTATAAACCTTTATTCGCCTTCATCCTTCCTTAATTAGACTGTGCTTCTACGGGCGATAAATTCATTCGCCTTAATGAGGAGAGTACAACTGGAGATACGTGTCTTACACTACAAGATATTTCATTAATCTATAATAAATTTTGCCAAATATCGGCGATTCGAAACTGGGAGTTCGAATGAAATGTCTTTGAAAAATCCTGAAAAGAGAAAATGTGAAAAACCAATTTATATCGTTAACCTTAGTTTTGATGTTAAGTTAATCATACTTAAGCGCTTAATACTTTCGGGACTCCATGCTTCGGGTTATTTGGGGTGAGATGAGCGACAATTCTCCTATTTCCCGAAATGCGACTGATTAACAATATATTAAGTATGTTTAATCTTTAATTAATTGTGAATAAAAGGGATTTCGTGAATTGCACATCGGGATTTTGAACTATTGTTTGAGTTGAGATTCCGGAAAACAAAAATGCGATAAGATTATATTACCATTGAATGTTTTTAATTATTTTTATTTACTTGGTTTAACTTATTTTAAAATTACTTTTCATGACCTCGGTATTGGGACTTTGGGGTTGTCATTAAATATCAAACCGCATGAATAGCAGAACCCTGAAACCCGAAGCTTAAGAATTTTTTTTTAACATTTTGACCTTTTAAAAAAAAAAATCAAGGGCAACTCCATAATCAAAAAAATTTAGGCACAATAAGGTTTGTTTCAACACATCCAACTCATAGTCGATTCCTCGACTGGTCGATCTACTGAATGTATGTCTTCGAATGCTAGTTGATTGTCCGACCGACATACTTGTCAACTACTTGACTGATGGATGAAGATATTTGGTCGATTGCCCAACCGAATGTTTCCATATGTAGGTCGATTATCTGACCGATTGATTCCAAAAGAAGTGTGATGAACCATTAGAACTTGATGTTCCAACAAGATTAGCACAATGAGAATTTAATGGAGCTTGTTTCAAAGGAGGATTTAAATGAGGTGTTATATTCATGTTAGAAGGGTAAAATCCTTGATATTAGTGGATGGCCAATGGAGTTTTATCTAGGTTACTATGACTTTATTGAAGATGATTTATTAGGAGCTTTGGAGGAGTCTAAACAATTAGGGAATGTTTTGGGAACTATGAACACTACATTCTTGGATTTGATTCCCAAAAAGGATGCTCTTTAAACTTTTGAATATCATAGACCTATATCACCATGCAACACCATTTATAAAATGATTACTAAGGTCATAGAAATAAGGTTAAAGCTAATCCTCTCTAGAGAAATATCATCTAAGCATATTGTTTTTGTAAGAGAAAAACAAATTCATGATAATGTAGGAGTAGCTCAGGAGGTTTTGCACTCAATAAAGTAAAATAAAACACAATATTTCATTGTGAAGATTGAACTCTCCAAAGGATATGTTATAGTAAAAATTGTCTTTTCTTATACTCATCTTAAGTCATGCTGGTCTATGTCTCCTTGTGGTTAAGTGGATAGAAGGTTGTAGAAATTCTACTTCTTTTGCATTGTTTTCAAATGGATCAACCACATTATTTTTTTCCTCAAAAGGATTAGGTTGGGATGTACTTTGTCCCCTCTTCTATTCTTGTCAGTTGTTGAAGGCCTCAATAGGCTAGTAATTTCTCTAGGGGAAGAAAGAAGTTTAAGAAATATCAAATTTGGTAGGAATGTTATTCTATATCACTTACACTTTGTGGGTTATGTTCTCTTGTTTGGGAATGGGTCTTGCAATGATGCCCTGAGATATAAAGAAGTGTTGGATATATACATAAAATCCACTGATACAGAAGTAAATACCCAAAAAACCTCTATCTCTTTTAATGGTATCCATAGGGCTTGGGAATTTGCAATAAAATATGTATTCCTTTTTCTAAGATAGTTTTCAACAAGGGTTTGAAATACATTGGGTTCTATTTGAATCCAAATGATTATGGGCACCATGATTGGGTATGGATGTATTCTAATATAGAAAAAGGAATATCAATGTGGTGTAAACTATGGTTGTCATTTGGTGGGAGGCTAGGGGTAAAAGAAATTCAAATGTTTGGTTAAGCTCTTGCGGTAAAAAAACTTTGGAGAGTATGTATGGGAAATGGCTTGTAGCATCACATGATGAAACAAAAATATATGGAACACATGTCAGTTCAAGACTGGATAAGATCCCATCAAAATAGTTTTAAGGATTCCTCAAATACATGGAATGCTCTAGTGATATCCTTTCCCTTTATTCATTCCTGGTTAATTAGAAGGTTGTGGATGGTTCTCATCTCTTGCTTGGAATCTATCCATGATTAGGTTTCAAAGGTTCTTATAACCTGTTGGAAGCGCTTAAATCCCACCTCAACAATCAAAACTTGCACTTTCTAAGAGAGGTGTTGATCCGGATTTTATGAGCAGAAAGAAATGAATATAGATTATTAACAGATTCTTAACAAAAAATAACAGAGATACAATAAAATTGGTTTTCTATTCAATACTGAAATAAGCTAAAAATGTAAAATGCAGTGGAAACAAGCTTGTTGGAATGGTGGCGGCTTATCTCTGAGAAGAGATGTGACGGCTGCGCTCATTCGCAAGAAAATGATTACAATGAGGCTCTGAAGGCCTTTTAAAATAAACAGGAATGCCAAAAACCCTAGACATCCAAAAACCTAACCCTAGGAGATGAAGCGCCAAAAGTCATGTGGGCCCCGTTTGGGTAAGTTAGTACATTAACTTCCCGGGGTCGTAACTTTTGCATACGATCTTTGTTTTAGGCGTATGATAGCCCGTTGGAAAGGTATCATCGAGGAGATTCATTTTGGGGCCTCAATCATGTCGTAGGATATCAGTTAGAAGCTTGATCCCGAAAAACCTTCATTTAGGCCCTCAAAATGGCCCCGGAAGTGAAAACTGCTAAAAATAGTAAATTGCCAAAATTGCTAGAAAATTGTTTTGAGCTAGTTGGAAAAGGTGGGTGGCCATCAATATCCATATGGATCAATCCTCCCTCCTTAGGAATAAATGGTCTCCATTTCGTTGAGTTCCCCCATTAGATGAGTAAATTTATGTTGAATTTGGCCCCGGGTGAGCCACTTGCCTTGGTGCAGGAGCTGCCCTACTCTGACAACTCGATAAAGTTGGATCCTTTTCTATCTAGTTCCCTTGATATGTGTGTCTAAAATATGATCGTTGGATGCATTTGGGGTTGAGCTATGTTGGTGTCAGTTGTTCTGCTATGTCTGAGGTGTCCAATAATGGTGGGAAAGAAGGGCGAAGGAGATCCACGTTGAACACTGGGTGCAGGCCAAGGAAAGGAGGAATGTTGAGCTCAAAAGCATTATCCCCCATGGCCTTGGTGATGGTGTACGACCCATAAAGGAGTGGGCGAAGCTTCCGATGGGGTCCTATAAGGTGTTCTTTTTGCAAGTGCAACCAAACTTTGTCTCCCACCTGAAACTTATGTGGCACCCGATGTTGATCATGGCGTTGTTTGTACTTGTCATTGGAATTTTGTAGGATATCCTGAACCTATTAGTGGATGTGTTGGATCCGATCAATGAACCGAGTGGCTTTGTCAGCTTCAGTTGGAATAGGAGATGAGTCGGTCGAGATGAACATAAGGGGAAGTGCAACATCTATGGGACCCAATGGTTGGAATCCCAACCCCACCTAAAAGGGGCTATGGTCGATTGAGCTATGCAGGGCTCAGTTGTAGATATGTTGGACATAGGGAAGGATCTCATCCCATGTGCGAGGGTGCTTTGAATTATACATGTGAAGGATATACACAACCATTCAATTTACGACCTCAGGTTGGCCATTTGTCTGGGGGTGGAAGGTCGTGGATTTGGTTAGCTTGGTGTCCAGCAGTGACCAAAGGCTCGACCAGAATGTGCTGAGAAATTGAATGTCCCTATATGATACAATGGTTTGTGGGAGTCCAAAATGTACCCAGACCCATTCAAATAAGATCTTGGCAGTGGCCTCTGCTGTGATGCTCTTCTTGCAGGCAACCAGAATTGCCATCTTAGAAAAGCGGTCAACAACCACAAAAACAAAGTCATTTCAAGATTGGTGGACAAGAGGCCCAACATGTAGTCCATTGAGATGGATTCCCATGGCATGTCAAGAGTAGGAAGAGGGGTGTACAAGCCATGTTTCTTAGTGGTTGGTTTGGCAATAGCGCAGGCAGTGCAGGACCTGATATACTTGTTGAACTCATGTCGGAGTTTCAACTAGTGGAATTGTTTCTATAGCATTTCCACTGTCTTTTCAACGTCGAAGTGTCCTGCCACCCGACTGTAGTGGGCTTCCCATATCAGCTTCACTCGCTCGCTTGATGGAACACAAATATGGCCCAGATGACACAATAACCCATCCTGGAGATAGAAATTATCGACAACTATGTTTGCACCCAACATTTGGTAGGTGGTGGTGAATTCTGGTTCTATCTCATAGAGTTGGGTCCATCCAGAGGTCTCATGGCCGTAAGAGTCTAGCATCGTGGTGAGTGCCACGACTAGTGATCTACTGAGGCAATCAACGACGTGATTGGTGCTTCCTGTTTTATACTTGATGTTGAGGTGGAATTGTTGCAAGTATGTGGACCACTTTTGATGGCGGTCATTATGTAATTTTCCTTGTGTCTGCATAAACTGCAGTGGATTATGATCAGTGTGGATGATTGTCTCCTTCCCAAGAATGTAATGTCTCCACCGATGGCAGGCTTTCACAATGGAGTACATTTCTTTGTAATAAGTAGGGTACTTACAGACAACATCGGATAGTGTCTCACTATGATAGGCCATGGGGTGGTCGTTCTAAGTGAGAACAACACCCACAACATAGTCTGAAGCATCTGTCTCGATCTCAAAGGGATGTTGTAGGTCTAGTAGTAAAATTACTGGGGATGAGCACAAGCGCTGCTTCAAATCATCGAACGCTTGTTGTTGGGACCAGCCCCATGCAAATTTTTCCTTACCACCACCCCTGGTGAATTGGCTGAGGGCCCATGCAATATGGGAGAATCCCAACACAAACCTATGGTAGAAATTGGCAAGGCCCAAGAAGCTTCGAAGCTCAGTGAGTGTGGTCGGGGCTGGCCAGTCACGGATGACTTGGATCTTGGCTGGATCCACATGTACACCATGTTGATCAATGATGTAGCCCAGGTAATGGACCCTTTCCATGCCAAAGGAGCATTTTTCCAAGTTAGTGTATAGCCTGTGTTGTCACAAGATGTGTAGAACTTGCTGAATATGCTGCAACTGTTCGACCCAAGTCTTCATGAAAATGAGAATGTCATTTGGATACACCACTACAAAATTATTGGTGAATGGTCGTAGGATATTGTCCATCATCCTCATGAAAGTGGTCGGAGCATTTGTCAAACCAAAGGGCATGACCAACCATTCAAAAAGGCCTTCCTTTGACTTGAAGGTAGTCTTCCATACATATGTTTGTTCTATCGGGACCTGGTGGTAGCCAGACTTCAGATCAATCTTACTAAAGTATTTATCCCCTGTGAGTTGATCAAGGAGGTTGTCGATTTGGGGAATCAGGTACCGGTTTCTGACTGTGATTTTATTTATAGCCTGATAATCAATGCATAGTCACCAGGTTCCATCTTTCTTCTGTACCAGCACGATTGGGCTCCCACAAGGTGATGAGATGGGACGGATGTGCCCCTTGTGGAGCAATTATTGGATTTTTCATTTGATCTCCTCATTCTCTAACAGAGAGAAATGAAAGAATGGCCCATTGGGCAGCGGTGCACCGGGGGTCAGATCGATGGGGTGCTTGACTTGGTAGTGCAGAGGTACCCCGGTAGGTGAGGAGAAGATATCTGAGTATTCTTCCATGACCTTATATACTTTCTTCTACTGTGTGGAGAGGTCGGCCACAGAGACCCTGGATGTGGCTGTGATCTTTCGCTTATTCTGAGAGAAAATCATGAAGAAGACAAACTTCCTCATCTGAGAGATGACCTTCATGCATTTCTTAGCAGAGATCAAGGAAATAACACTAGGTGGGACTGCCTCAGGTATCTTGTACAATTTCCTGTTCAAAGTAATAATAACACTATGAGGCCTAGACTCATATACATTATGACGTTTCCATAAATAAGGTTGGCCCAAAAGAACATCAAAAACTTCGAGAGGAGCAACATCACACAATACCTCATCTTTGAAGGGCTTGATGTCATATGACAGTCGACATTGTTGGCTAACGCAGAGATCAATTCCTTGGCGGAGCCATCCAATGGTGTAGGGTTGTGGGTGAGACGTTGTGGGCAAGGCCAACCACTTGATGACCTCTACAGATATTAGGTTCTTCTGGCTACTGCTATCAATGATGAAGTGTAGTGGGGTGCCTTTTACCCACATTTGCAAATGGAAGAGGTGCTCTCCTTCTTCTGGCTCATCTGGTTCACTAGGTTGGAGCTTGGTGGTAGAAATGGTGGCACTAGGTTCTGCATCAATGATTTGTCTTCCCCTTTCTGGTTCTGGCTCATAGTCAGACTCTGCATCTGATTCATAGGCTTTCACTTCAACCACCAGCGACTTCTTTGAGCGACAATCAGCAGTGTTATGCCAAGGTCTCTTATGGAAGTCGCACCACTTCCCGGTATCTTTCTTTGTCTTTCCAGTGACCTTCTCTTCTTGTAGCTTGGACTGGTTGTCTTGATACTGTCCATATTTTCTCTGTCCTTTGTTCTATGGGTTGGGGCCACCCTTTCCTAGATTTTCTTGTGAGGGGTTCCCAAGCCCAAATTGTCACGTCTTTTGTTTGAGCTTTTGCTCGATTTTGACGACATATCGGTAGGCCATGCCCAAGGATGAGATGTCTAGAAATTACATTTTGGTCTAGATGTATCTATGCAGATAACCATGATACTTGAGCACCAGATGTCACTCTAAATATTTTATACCCAACTTGGTGCGCAAGGTATGGAAGATATTTGTGAAATCTGACACTGCTTGGTCTCTTTCTTTCCATAGTGTGGTCCATTTCATATATAAGTCGTCATAACTTCCGACAGGGTAGCATTGTTCCTTCATAGCATCCCTGAAGGAATCCTAGGTGGTTGTGACTGTAAATAATGAAGGTTCCTCTGTTTCCTTTTTCTCACAGAACATTTCCCACCAATATTTGACATGGGGGACAGCTTTGAGGAGCGCAAAAGTAATCTTTTCTCTATTCGAGAAGATGTGGACAGAGAAATACCCTTCTAGTAGATTCAACCACTTGTCTATAACATATGTTTCTATATGACCTTCAAATATAGGAATATCAAAGTTTATTTGTACCTTGAAGGGGGTAGCACCTCTGCTCGAAGAAGATGCGTCACCTGTTGGTAGTCGCCGAAGGATTTGCGCGAAACTATCCATCATCTTGTTCCTCTGTTGCATGAGGGCTTTCTCAATCAATAGTTTGAAAGGACATCTTGTCCCATCATATTTCTTTTCTCCTACCATGAGAGGTCGTTTAAGCATGCGAGAGATTTTTTCCTCAAGAGAAACAAGCTCAAGACCCAACTCTTTGTACTCCGACCTCATTGGGAACATGCATTAAGACGTCAAGGAGCAGACCACTTTGATACCACTGATCTGGATTTTATGAGCAGAATGAAATGAATACAGATTATTAACAAATTCTTAACACAAAATAATAGAGATACAATAAAACCAGTTTTCTATTCAATATTGAAATAAGCTGAAAATGTAAAATGCAGTGGAAACAAGCTTGCTGGAATGGTGGTGGCTTATCTCTGAGAAGAGATGTGACGGATGCGCTCATTCGTAAGGAAATGATTAAAATGAGGCTATGAAGGCCTTTTACAATAAAAATGAATTCCAAAAACCCGACATCCAAAAACCTAACCCTAGGAGATGAAGCGCCAAAAGTCATGTGGGCCCTGTTTGGGTAAGTTAGTACAATAACTTCCCGGGGTCGTAACTTTTGCATACAACCTCTATTTTAGGTGTATGATAGCCCGTTGGAAAGGTATCGTCGAGGAGATTCATTTTGGGGCCTCAATTATGTCATATTTTATCATTTATAATCTCAATCCCGAAAAACCTTCATTTAGGTCCTCAAAATGGCCCCGGAAGTGAAAACTACTAAAAATAGTAAATTGCCAAAATTGCCAAAAAATTGTTTTGAGCGAGTTGGAAAAGGTGGGTGGCCACCGATATCCATCTGGATCAGGTGTCTTCTTATCAACATAGATTAATCTAGAGGAAGGATTGGATAACACCAAAGGAAATAGTTTTGGAAGGTGATATGGTATCTGAATCAAAGGCTTAAACCTAGGAGTGGGCACTCAGTAGCATCAAACTATGGCCATGGTACGACATGTTGGTTTGGTCTATGAAACCAATTGATGGTAACTACACTATGAACTTGGTTATGCATATTTGTTTGATTGAGACATGTAATTTGATCCAATAGGGTGGTGGAAGGGTATTTGGAAAATAAAGGCTCCTTCTAAGAGTAAATTATTATTTTGGATGGAATTAGAAAATAAGGCCCAAACATGTGAATTTCTCCAAGAAAGAGACAATCATGGGCCTGGGATTTGTTTTCTCTGTAAATAACAAGGTGAATGTATATCTTATCTTCTGGTTTCTTGCGATTTCTCTAATAAGTTTGCTCTATCGCAAAAACATTTATTAGATGTATGGGAGTGTGGGGAGGTCAATCCATATCAAAAGATTTTAAAACATGGTGGATGGATCCACAAATTAAGGATTTGAGGGGAAAAGGGGTACTATTGGAAGGCCTTGATGATGGTAATGTACCCATGCCCTTCCATACTTATCACTTTCCATATATTTTCCTTTCATTTCCCTATATTTTGGGATTGGTTGGTACATGTATCCCAAAACGTTTTTTTACTTCATTCCCCTATGAGAAGAAGGGGATTGGATGCCCGAGGTTGATGCAGTTGTAAAATAATAGAAAGAGAATGTTATAAATTCAAAATGAAAAGTAAAAATAAAAGGGATATGAATGATAAATCAAAATCCAAGTAAGATGAGCTCTACCTACGAGCTATGAATCCATCACCCCAAGTCCCAATTCAATGAATGAAAATCTAAAGAAATGAGTTAATTAAATTATCTTGACCCCTGATGCAATGGAATGCATAAACCTAAAAAATGTTCTTACAAAGAAAATCAATGAATATCAAAAGGAAAGATAAGGGGTGGAAATAAACAATGCCAAGGAAAGGGTAACTCAATGCATGAAGTTGTCCCTCTACAAAGGCGGTCATGGAGATGAACATCATACATGGCCTTGCATATTAAAGACACCATCACTAAGAAGTAAAAGCCATATCATACCATTCATTGACACTTACACCTTGATGATTTTATTGGGAAATACTCCTCTACCTGGGTATTAGAACACCTAATAGGGTTCTATGATGGTCCTCCCGTACCTAAACTTGGAAAATTGCATAAATTCATAATCTAGTGTGAAGTTTGAAGAAGATACCTAATTTTATCTACTTATGTGGATTTTACATCAAATATGACTCATGTTTTATGTTACAATGACTCTTGCATGCATGATGGTTAGTCTCACTTTATTCTTTGAGCCTATGCTTGATTATGATTCATACTTAGACATGGTCCTTTTGAGGGCACTAATGATGCTTCTCCCAAACTTCATGGATGATGTTACACACCCTTTGGAGGGCATTGTAGTTAATTATGGATGTTGGAGATTTGATGATGAGCGTTGGACCATATGATGACTTGGCACACTTATTGATACATTTAATCACACATTGGACCATGTACATTGCACCTTGGAGCTAGGGCATTGCACATATGAGCTTGATGTGTCATTTGGAGAGAGAATGGAGCCCCTTGATAACATTTCACCCCATTGAGTACATTGAGGCTTAGCTTTATGACGTAGCACTTAATTATGGTCGAACACCCATTTAGAGAGGTCATGGAGCCCTTTCCATTGATGACACCATGATTTTGGTGGAGGTAGTTGCAAATATGATGGGACATTGCACTTGATGATGATGTGACACTTGTTTGAGATGACCTAGAACATTTGATGATGATGTGACACTTGTTTTAGATGACCTAACACATTTGATGATGAGGTGTCACCTTTTTATGAGGAGATATGACTTTTTGATGATGCAATTCACCTTTTAGGGGGGGACATGACCTTTGGATCATTTACACCCCATTTTGGAGATGGCTTCACCTTTATAATCCTTCTTCACTCACATGTGTGGAATTTATGGAGGAAAATTTCATGTTTTAGCATTGTATCATCATTTTAGAGGCACTTTTAGGGGTCAACATTAGACCTATCCACCTTGTATCATGGATTTGTTGTGCTTTAGGGGATTTTAGAGGATATTATCTCATTCAGGGGTAAAGCGCTTGGTTTCTTCATATAAATAGAGGAAAGGATCCCTCACTTGTATCATTGCTACTTGTAGAGGATTACTACTACTTGTCTACTTCTATATTTTTCTTTTATCTATGGATTAATAACTTATGCGACCTCTTGGAGGGATGATTTATGGATTCTTTCTCAAGTTTGATAGATGATTCATGATTAGGGTCTCATGGATGAGCATTGATTTACCTAGTAAGTGTTGTTTCTAAATCTTTGTGGATTTGTTTATTAAATTTATGAAGTGTGAATGTGCTTTCTAAGTGGTGAAAGTGCATTTTTCCCTTGTATTTTTCTTAAATAGATTCTATCTTGGAAACCCTTGGAAGGTTTCTAGTGGAGAACCTTCCCTTGATATTTTATTTAAAGCTTGTTAAGGGACATGTGAGGTTTTTATAGGGTTAGTAGTGGACAAACCTAGTTATCATATTATAGGATATTCTCCTAAGGTTAATAGTGGACAACCTTAGGGTTTATCCAAGATCCATGCTTTACCTTTTTCAAGAACTTGAACATGAGATCAACAACGTTTCCGCGTCTTAAGAGCTACAAGAGGACCACTTGAGCCAACAACTCCATGGTTTGACTCCACAAGCCCCCCCTAAAAAAAAAATAGTAGGCACCAGTATTAACTCCCATTATTCAATCCTTAAAATCAAAATCTACCTTTCCTTTTATTACTTTAGAGTTATATTAGGGTTTGTAGCAATTATTCTTCAATTTTTAGCCATAATTAGGCTAGATGTCTAGGGTTCAGTTGGCATTTTATACTAAAAATATATATTGTTGTCATTTATTGCACTGCTTATTGAATTTTCATCCCTATAGGGTTTGAAGTATTGCATTGTTAGGGATCTTATGTGCCCTTTATATTTCAAGAAATACTTGTTCACAAAACCCTAGTTTAACTTGCATTTTTAGCCCTAGTTTTATTGCATGTTTAGTATTTTAAAGGGTCAATTTCTTATTGTTGTTTTAACTTGATATATTGATGAATATTTTCATATTTCACACAAGTTTTGCACATCCATATATTTTTCTCTTATATGTAGTTTTTGGGGTACCCTCTTAGCCTATTGTAACTTGCTAAATATCACAAATTATCTTGGATACTTCTCACACACAAATATGGAAATTTATCGATTGAACCACCTTATACTCACCTTGAAGACTTTGATTTAGTGGTGGTATAATTGACTAACTCATATAGGATGTTGTAGACGTGATCCCATTTTGCTATAGGATTCCTTGAGGTTACTAGGAAAGCCTCCCTTGTGTTGGATTTCATCCTTCACTAAAACAAGGGAAGTGATTAATAAGTTGACTGCAGTAAAACATACATGTTACACTTGTCTTATCCCTTATGAAATTATTTTCACAAAGGTGCTATATTTTGTGATAACATGGACTCCAAAGGAAATCTTGGCTTTTGTGGCATGGTGGGAGTATTTCGTTTAAATTAGACTCACTTTCACTCCTTCCATTTGGTTTTGGAGGATGGTACAAACACTCAACAAAGTGTTATGCCCTAATAGATCTTCTTAGAATTATTGTGGAGTTTGGCATTGAGTCTCTTCAATTATTCAATGATTCTCAACTCATAATAGACAAGGTGATTGGTAAATTTACTATTAAAAATCTAAGTTTAGCATTTCTCATGGATCAAGTTCTATTATGGAAAGAAAGATTCAACTTTTTATATTTCAAGTACATCTTCATGGAGTTAAATAGAAAGGAAGATCAATAGTCAAAGTTTGGAGTAGCAACAAAGATTGGAATTCTTCATATGTATGAGGTTTTTGAAAGGGTGGTCACTAGATACCACCTTCGAGTTTTCATTTATGCTAATTACAATGGGAATATTTGGGTCATAATTATATATTTATGAGTTTAAGTCTTTGCATTAGTCTCTTGATAGTGATGTCTCTTTTTTTGGAAATGTTTTCATGCCATGATATATAGTTGAAGAAGAGGTTATGGAGTTGTAAGGATTAGTGTCCCTCACTTTTATTCACTAGAATATATATATATTCTTGTAAATCTCTTGTGGAAACATATGCCTCTGAGAATTGTTGAATGTACAACTGCTTTTCATCCTATCAAATAAAAATATTATGCTTTTTTCTTTGGAAAAAAACATAGTCGACATTGTCACTAGGAAATGGTGTCGACATTTTTCTCATTAATTTTGAAATCAACCCACATTTCTTGTCATTTAACAAATTTCATAGCATATTGTTAAAAACACAACAATAAGAAAACCATTGAATCCACATAGCATATTGATAAGTGTTAAAACAATAATAACTATATTATTCAATATACATGACATTCATATTAGTTCATTCAATGAGCCATTGTCACATTTTATCCATCTCCATAGACATAAGTACTTTATCAAATAATCAAGGATCACGGGAAATGAAAAATAACCTACAATTGTCACAGCTAGTGAAATTAAGTGTCAAGATTAGTTCACCTCTTAGTCATATGCATTCATTCTCAAATGCCACCCCTAAGTTGAGGTGATGATATGAAAAGGAAGTCATGTCTCCAAAACTAGGTATTTCTCAAAATATCAATAAATGTTAATGAACTCACATGACCATATGGGAAAAACTAGCAATCAATCCTATCTAGCCTCCTTATTAAAATGATGGGAACATAGTTCCAATCCCTTGCAATAGAAAACCCTTGTGAGCTTTCTTAATACAAAAAGGTGATAATTTTATCAGCATAATACTTCAACCAAAAAGACACTACCTTAATATCCATTATTACTTTAATATCCTACTCTCCAAAATAAGGTTTCCTTGCCAACACCAACCAAATCAATGGTAATGTATTTGTTCTCCTTGCCAAACTCCTTGCTAAAGAAAAATAAACTCATGTAAGGGTGTAGCAATAAGCATCACACTTTCATTTCCCACTTATTCCCCCTCATGGGGCATATATCATTTGGTGTATGTTGTGAGTATGATCAAGGAATCCATAAACACAAAGTAAGAATCAAATGCATAAGTGAAGGACAAATTTGCATCATGGGTTGCATATTTTCTTTCCAAGAACCCCTTTCCTATCAAGTGTACATTCTTCTCTTCTTGGATCCCTCTAGCAATGCATATAATAATTGGTACATATAACTAACTTTTGAGGTAGTAGATGGTCATATAAGAAGAAATTTTTTCTGAGTTTACTTTTTAGAGGTGAGAGAAGACTATCCTAGTGATCAAAGACATAACCAAGTGAGACAAGATGAGCCGAAAATGTTTCTGTCTAAATCATCTTAGAAATTTGGAGTTTCTGACATAGATAATTTGATGAGACTAATCATTCAAGACAACCAAAGGCCAAATTATTTGAGAAAAACAAGAAGAACTAAAACAAGGCAAGCAAGACAAGAATGATGAGACAAACCAAAATTATAAAGGGGATGAAATAATATAACAAGGAATATTTTAGTAAAAATAGAATTAGATAGTCAAATAAGGAGAGTTTTTGTTGACAAAAATGTACCCAAAATCATGTGCATGAATCATATCCAAGGCACAATAGTTTTCATACCAATATCTCACCTGAGAACTCTTCCCTTTTTGGCATGTAAACCCTTTTTAATCTCAAATTTTTTATAGAATAAAGTGGTAGGAGAAGGATGGTGAAGGATATAATGCACAAGAGTGAGACGTTGCTTTTCTCTTAATAGTGTTTTCTCTCTCCCTTTTATTTTATTTCCACCCAGAAAAAAGGATGTGAATTTCCTTTGCTCCATTTATCATGTCGTAGCCCCCGATTTTTGTATCCATAGGTAGTCAATTTTTCTTAATTTTATTTGAATTCTAAAATAACTTTACACTCCAATTGAAAATTGTGTCTATCTTGAGTGGTTAGGGATGAGAAATGTCATTATCTCCACCCAACATGTTTCACTTGTTATAAGCCAATTGTTGTTGAAGTTGTGAGCCATGAGGAATATCTTACCCTTGATTACAGGTTGGAAGGTGAGATTCTTGGTTACATGGAAAAATATATATATACTCCAATGAACTTATAAAGTGGACAATATAAAAATTATTATATGTTCGCATTGTAATGCATCCCTTTTGAATGGGGTTTTCTCCTCGGGCTTCCATTTTACAAGGTTGAAATTTGATAATTGTTATCCCCTACCCTAGGGATAACTAAGGAGATCATGTCTCGACACCCACAAGTCCTAGAAATGGAGTGACGAGATTCAGATGACTTGAGAATGGCCCCAAAGGGCCCCTCTTTTCTTCAATGCAACTCATTTATCAACAACATCAATATCCATCCCACCAGCGTGGTCCTAAAGTAGCAATAAATATTGCTCCATGAGGTAATGAGTCTGTTGAACAACTGAGAGGGGGCGGGGGTGTGAATCAGTTGTTACCGTGCTTAAACAATTATGCTTATTTTAAAATATTTACAAGGCACTCAATGATGATCACAGTAATGCAAGGAAATGAACAGTGGCACATCCGGCATCAGTCACATATATGAGAAACACAGAGACAGATATTTCCCAAGGAAACCCATACCGGGTAAAAACCTCTTCTTCTTTATATGATAAGTATTATTTGCATTCTTTACATTATCATACATTTGAGCACCAACTCATTGTGAGGCTACAACCTCTATTTTGCAAGCTGCAACTTGCTGAGAGCACCAACTCTCTATTTTTCTCTAGCACCCACTAGAAGGAAGCACCAACTCCCTGGTTTCTCTAGCACCAACTCCCTGTGTCCAAGCCCCCACTTGAACCTCTGAGGACACCAGTTCTCCCTAGAACCTCCCAACCTCCCAGTATTATGAATATGAAATACTAAAACCTATTACATTGATATAGTGTTCAATAAAAACTTACCAGTCTCATCATTGTTCTGCAAGATTTTGCTCAGACTTCCTCACTGTCTTCCAGCATGCATCTGCTGCCCATTCTATTCTTCTGCTTTTATGCCCTATGCGCCATGTCCATTTGCTGCACAGTTCTTCTTCTGTTCTTTTCAGCTGCTACACTCCGATCCTTCTTCATGCATGAATCACCTTCAACAACATCCACAGCAATCCCAACAACAACAGCAACCGCATCTCTTCTTTGTACTGTGTATTTATAGATTTTTCTGCACCTTGTGCATGCAATGCACGCAATACCTCTACATACTCACACCGCGCCAATATCCTCCACAACTCGAGTGCTATGTCTGATCATCATCATGACTCTTCAGCTTCTCTGGCCATTTTTCCACTCGTTCAACATCACTGTATGTTATGCTGAGATTCCTCAGCCTCTCTAGCAGTTGAGACTCTTCGTCTTCTCTGTGACAGTCAAGCTCACTTTCTCTGTTCCAGTTACAAGCTTCAATGCTCATCCATCTATCAATCACCTCTACGAGCATCTTCATCCCTCTTGAAGATTCCCAGAGACTCTTTATCTCCTCTGTCAATCACCCCGAAGTGTCTTCGAGTCCTCAAGCAGAAACCATCAGTGGTTTCTAGTAGTTACACTGTGACGTGCAACAGTATCCCTTTGATTATGCTCAGATTCACCTGTATCATTGGATTTACTCTGATGGATTCTTGTGTTATTTACCTGTTTTGCATTTTTGCAATTCAGAGATTTTTCAATGAGACATCTTGAGTCTCCATGTCACGAGTTCCGAAACTCCGAAACAGAGTTTTTCTGCACTGGCTCCTTCCTTATTATGACCACGGCTAGGACCAAGCGCTTATGCATAAATCTCTTTCATGATTTCGCATTTCATGAATCTGGAGATGAGGCATCTCGACTCTCTAAGTCGCGATCCCTGAAACATCGAAAAGAAACTTGTCTACACATACTCTTCTCTTCAGCTTTTCGATGGTGTGACCACCAGCTGAGACCACGCGCTTATGCATAAAGAACTTTTCGTGAATTTGCATTTCGTGAATCTGGAGATGAGGCATCTTGACTCTCCAAGTCGCGATCCTTGAAGCCCCGAAATGGATCTTATCTGAATTGACTCCTTCCCTTCTCATGACCACCAGCGGTAACCATGGGTTGTGTCAAAAAGGCGCTTCATATTTCACAAGTTTATAAACTTCATCACATCTTATCGATGGTTGAAATCTCCATACATCCGATAGTTCAGATCTTATCACGATCTCCCATCTCACGAGTTCACACACCATGCTCCATTAACTCCAAGTCAGCGACTTGACCTATGATTCGACGGTCCAAATCTGATCTTAATTCAATGGCTCAGATCATATCACGATTTCGCATATCATGATTTCAACGTTCATATTTCTTGCCTCTCCAAGTTGCGAGTCGCGAAACTCCAAAATGGAGTCTTGGATCAACGGTCCAGATCACACCTTGATCTGACGGATGCGATTAAATCGCGATTTCGACGTTCATATTTCTTGCCTCTCCAAGTCGCGAGTTGCGAAACTCCGAAATGGAGTCTCAGATCAACTGTCCAGATCACACCTTGATCTGATGGTTGTGATTAAATCGCGATTTTGCATATCACGATTTTAGTGGTCATGTTACTTGCCTCTCCAAGTCACGATAGGCGAAGATCTGAGATTTTGCAGCTTCGCGATTTCGTCCACCTTCGTGATTTCACCGCTTCGCGATTTCATCCACCTTGTGATTTCATCACTTCACGATTTCGTTGTTCTTGCCATCATTGTTCTTTGCCATCACTGATCTTTGCCATCACTGTTCTTTGCCATCGTTGATCTTTGCCATCGTTGATCTTTGCCATCGTTGATCTTTGCCATTACTGTTCTTTGCCATCGCTGATCTTTTCCATCAATGACAAGCTTACTCCCAACTGTAAACCTTCCAATAGAGTCTAGGTATCATGGTATGTGTCACTCTGATTATTGAAGCAATTGAGTATGTTGCATTGAATTCTCCTTCATTTCATAACACTTGCTTGGAAATTATTCTCTTTAACTTGTTCATACCTAGAAGGGTGACATGATTCCCTAGTAAGTTGACCTCCCTTTAGGATGGATTTCCACTAGGTGGGTCTATGAAAGTTCATCGTCCATTCCCTACATACTTACCACTTTCCATATTTATTCTTCTCATTTCCCCCTTACCTTTGTTTGTGCATTGGCATTTGTCACACTAGGAAGGGTTGTACCTTTCCTTGTGGGAAGAAGGGGATAAATGCCAAAGGGTAAAAGTAGCTGGCAAGAGTTAAAAGACTAAAAATAAAACCTTTGAGATGTTTTGCCCAGGGATTCCCGAGAAGGAAGTAAAAATCTTCTCAGTAATAAAATGGAACTCGTAAGATAAATAAACACTCAAGGTGTTAGTTGGTGGATGGGAGATCTCATCATGAGCTGGCCTATTATGACCATGGGAATATAGCGGTATGACACTACCATCTATCTGGTCACCAAACCAGGGCAGTGGCTCTTGGTGGCATAGCCAATAGAAATGGGGTCTCATCACGATCCAACCTTCTCATCTATGTGAAATGCTTGTGGGTAACATTGTCACCTCTGGTCACCAAGCCAGGACAATGTCCCTCAACTCTTGCCTTGAAGCATAAAATAAAAAATATCAAAAGCAATAAAATTAATAATAAAAGGCATTGAATGGGATAGGAAAGAATGACATCTATGACAAGGTGCAGGTCAGCCTCTACAAAGGAACCCACAACTAAGATCTACATTTCCCTGTTATCACTTCACCCCATGCCCAAACACTTACCCCACACCACCTCATCCACACTTGCATGACCTAGATGGGTTCTCACCTAGGAAACACCCCAAACTTAAGGAGGATTATCCCAATAGGACACCCTGAGACCTTCTCCAAACCTGACTTCTTAAACTACATAATGTCTTTGAGCATTTGCCTGGATAAAGGGGGGTTTGATGCACATGTGTGGGTAATTTGATTATTAGATTTGATTTACATGCTATGATCCCTGTGAATTATGAACCCCTAGAGGGAATGCTTGTTGTTGTTATAGTACTTTGCTTGGTGGATAGGTACATGTGGGGGAATGATTAGCTCGGACCTCCATGGGGCTGAAATCCCACAAATGAATGTTTTGACCCCAACCAGGGGTAGGGAAACATCAGAGACTTGCAGCAAGAAGAAAGAAGGATGTTTCCCTTAGAGACACTCTTATTGACCTAGACCCAGGGGGATCTTGCTCTTCCACCTCGGCATTGACCCTTGAGATCCCATGCCATCATCATTATGACCCCAAGTGTCATCCAGAGCTAGGGTTTTCATTTATGAGGGAATCTGTGTGTTGGTTGGCATGTGTGGCATCATATAGGGCCTTTGGAGGCCAAATGTTCTGCATATGGGGCCCAATGTTACACCCTGGAATTTCAATGTCACCCTAGAATGGCATGATGCCACCCTTTGAGATGATTTCAGGGGTTAATTACTTTCATTTATGTAAAAACTGGATTTTTAATGTAATTTCTCCAAGTCATCCTTTTTATGACCTAAAATTAATTAAAGGTCATTGATATTGTATAAATAGAGAGAAATTACTTTCATTTTTCATCATCACTCATCACACGAGTAGTGTAGTCTGAAATGTTTTCCCTCTTTAAGGGTCATTAGCTGAAATGACTAGTGCACAGCTTCTTGGAGAGGCTTATCTTGGTGTATTTTGGCTATTTTTCATGGTGGAAGACCTTCAACTAGGGTTTGGCTTGATTATTCTTGGTGAAGTAAGTAGAAAATCTGAAATTTGTTCATGTTAATGAATACTTGTGGTAAATGTTTCTTGGTTCATGTTAAAGATTATGAAATTGCTTGCTTAAACCCTAGGAGAGAAACATAAGTTACTTATTTCTCTCTATAGTCTTCTACTTCTCTAAATTTCTCAAGTACACTTGGTTTAAGAAGTGACTAACTAGAGCCCTAAAGTGCTAGCTCTCTAGTGTCCTCACTCTAATTGCCTATTGCATACATTATTTTAATAGTTTAAGGAAATAATATTTTCTCGGCCCTAAGATTCCTTAATTTCAAGCAAATTTATCTTTAGGATTTGGATGCTTGAAGCCTTGGGTTGCCAACACCTCCTCCATCCATCCCTTCTCCTTTTACTAAGCATTATCATTGCTACTTTTCTCCAAGTTTTGCTGCTACTATTTACTCCATAAACCCTAAAAGGAACTACTCTAATCACTATAGTGAACAATTTATCAAACAAACACTCAAACCTTTCTCCTTAAAGATTTTGCTAACTTTTACTAACCCTAAACTAGACTAATTCCTTAGCTACCTTTCCGTTGTTGCAAATCATTGCTACAGCCATACTAATTCATGCTAAATTTCCGCATTCACCTACATAACTCATACTTAGCTCATCCAAAAATCACTTGTGACAAATGTCAATCGATCTACTAGACAAAAGCTAAGTTTGCATGGTGATTTCTTGCAATTTTGAGCACTATAGTTTGTTGTTGTTACAAAATATTGCTACAACCATCCAACTGCAGCAAATTCTCTGCAAAAGTGACATTAAATGCTAGCTAGACATTGCCAAATCTTCTTGTGACAACTCATTATCATTCTGCTAGTTTAAAGCTATTCCTTCTTGTCTTTTTCAAGCATTTTCAAGGCATAATTCTTGTGGTTGTTGTAAAAATACTAATTGATGTTATAAATTTTTACATTGCTGCAAAATCATATCAGCTAGCTTATTTTTTAAAGGTTCATGGTCTTATGAGGCACTAACATCTCTGGTATTTGAAAGTTGTTATATTTTTCTTTTGTTGTCTTGTTTTGGGCAGGTACACTCCATTTTACCATTTGCTTCATCCCTTAAAGGCCGTAAGAACCTTTTGAACTGAGTGACCAGTGAGTGGGGTATTTTCTTGCATCCTTGCCTTAGTTATCATCCCTTTAGGTCACTAGGGACGTGTCCCCTAGGATAATCTTGATATACTCCTAAACAGAAAGGGGTTTCCTATTAAGGTGATAGTGATAGGTCACCCCCTTTTACGCCAATATTGCAGCCACTTGCCTTAGGATTTGGGCAAGTACAGATTGTGCTATACAATTTTGGCATCGTTGTCGTGGAACATTGAGTCAATATTCCTCAATGACACTTTTTTGGTAATACTTTCCCTCCAAAGCCTTATTTTCACAAATATTGCCTGGCGAATCCACTGAGGGTGATTCCCTCATCCCTTTGATAATCATTAAGAGGACATCTGGCGACTCCACTAACCTATTCCAAGGTGCCACCTTACTCTCAATTTTGTGATATTTCCAATTTATGGGATCATGGTGCCCTAGGAACAAGTGTATCCGACTATTGATTTCAAAAGTTTTCAAGGATACCCACATTATTTTGATGCAAAATGGTTAAACAACTCTCTAAGATTCGTAGGCCTCCCAATTAATCACATTGTAGAATTCTTGAAGTATATAAGTGAGATAGAATTGGAAGGGGAGGATGTTCTGGTAAACTTTTTCATACTTTCTCTGGCATCCTTTTTAAACGATTGGTTTAAGGGTTGTTGAAAAGATAGAGGTATATCATCTTTCGTAGACCTCATCAATAGGTTTATTTAGTTTGTCAAACTGTAATTCTAGGCATATGAAGATGCCCTTCAAAATATCACAGTATCCCTAGAGGACGAAGGATTCACCACTGATATTGTGGAAGATGTTAGGGATGTGTACCATAATCAATATCAATAACCCTCTGGTATAGAAGTATAGATTTATGAAGAAATTTTTCAACCCATTGAAGAGGAACAAGATTTTTTCCATGATTCGATAGAATGCAATAAAGATTTAACTAAAGAAGTGAATTATGAGGATGAAGCATTAGTATCCACTCCTCCATCCGATGAAGCTCTCCAATATCCTATCTCTCCTGCAAAAGATGAAGAGAATGAGGTGAGTCATTTTCCTTTCCAGTTTTCTTATGACACTTTATTCTATGATTCAGAAGGTGAAGAAGTAAAAGAACCCTTGGAAGAGCTAGCTCCTTCATTTTCTGATGAAGACATGATTAAAGAGATGATTTATGGGGATGATGTATTGGACCCTCTTCCATTTGATGAATTCATCCAAGACATTAGTGCTTTTTCACATCAAGAAGTGAATAAGGTAAGTTATTTCCCTTTCCAATATTTTGATGATGCTTTATTTTATGATTTGGAAAGTGAAGAAGTACTAGAGGAGCCCTTGGATGCATTAAATATTTCATGTTATGGTAAAGGTAGTGACATGGTTGATAATATTGATGAGTTCATACATGTTGGAAGACATAAGTGGGATGTGATTGGCTCTAATGAGGATCCCATTTATGATATGGAAGGATATTTCTGAATGTTTCCTTTACAACAATCCTATGATGTTCCTAATATTTTTTATGTTTGGAAACAATATGATAATATAATTACAGAAGTTTTCCAAGCACCCAAGGATGACCTAGTGCAATGTTCTCCTGATGATTTTCAGTCATACCTTAAGGAATTTTATGAGTATTCTTTTGAGAACTTGGATTTATTCTATGAAGAATATTATCAACCGTTGTTGTGCTCAATTTTTGATAAAGGTGAGGGCATTGCTTTCCTAAAGATGGATACTTGTGACAAGGTTGTCCAACCCCCTTCAACTACTTTACCTCGTTATGTCAATAAAGGTGTAGGTTGGAAACATGTCCTGTGTATTGATTTTTCTCCAGATCAAAGCCTTATTTTAGAATCCAAAGGTAGGTTGAATACCTTATGAAGAAGTTTATTGTCTTAGTTTTTTATCCTTCCCTTAAGAAATTGTCACTCATCCTCTAGGTTCTTAATAGTCCTTTCCCAAACCTCAGGATTTGATGACGTCCAAGGTAGCCAACCTGCAGAATCTTTGAGTCATTCTTTTGAGCCTTTTATTTTTCACGATCCCTTTCTAAGATGGATTGAGCACTTTCCTAGAATTGTGACTTGGCATAATTTTGTCCCTCCCACCTGCCTCCATGAGCTAGACTTTACGATTTTTGATGATGTGATACATGTTTTAACTCATGTTATTTTGGTGCTTGACTTGTCATTGTTTTGGTTTATGATGAAGCACAAAGGCATGTATTATGAGATATTTCTAGGATGTTTTCACTGGTTATTTGACTACACCTAGCATTCAACCAACAGGTATGTAGAGGTAGGTAGGCATTTGCATCCATTGTATATACTATCTGCATATCATGTTAGCATAGTTGTAGTTACATTTTACATATTATTTTGTCTCACTTGTATATATGCATGCTCATGATCATATGTTAGATTAAATATTCTCTCTATTTTATTATACAATATATGAGCAAGGGGTGATATCACCACCCTAAGTATTACTAATGCATTTTGTTGAGATCTAAGTAGTCACAAGTCATACCAGACATGTTGAGGTTCTCATGCACTCTACGATGAGCACATATCCCTAAGTTGGATCTAGATGTTATCCCCTACCCTAGGGATAACTAAGGAGATCATGTCTCGAGTATGTTGCATTGAATTCTCATTCATTTCATAACGTTTTCTTGGAAATTATGCTCTTTAACTTGTTCATACCTAGAAGGGTGACATGATTCCCTATTAAGTTGACCTTCCTTTAGTATGGATTTCCACTGGGTGGGTCTATGAAAGGTCATCATCCATTCCCTCCATACTTACCACTTTCCATCTTTATTCTTCTCATTTCCCCCTTACCTTTGTTCGGGCATTGGGATTTTCCACACTAGGAAGGGTTGTACCTTTCCTTGTGGGAAAAAGGGGCTAAGGGCCCATAGGGTAAAAGCAGTTGGCAAGAGTTAAAAGCCAAAAATGAAACATTTGAGATGATTCACCCATGGATTCCTGAGAAAGCAGTAAAAAGCTTTTGAGTAAGAAAAGGGAACCCATAAGATAAATAAACACTCAAGGTTTTAGTTGGTGGATGGGAGGTCTCATCATGAACCGACCTATTATTACCATGGGCATATAGTGGTATGACACTACTATCTATCTGGTCACCAAACCAGGGTAGTGTCTCTTGGTGGAATAGACAAGAGAAAGGGGGTCTCATCACGATCCAACCTTATCATCTCTGTGAAATGCTTGTGGGTAACTTTGTCACCTTTGGTCACCAAGTCAGGATAGTTTCCCTCAACTCTTCCCTTGAAGCATAAAATAAAAAATATCAAAAGAAATAAAGCTAAGAATAAAAGGCATTGAATGGGCTAGGAAATAATGACATATATGACAAGGTGCAGTTCACCCTCTACAAAGGCACCAATAGGTAATATCTACATTTCCCTATTATCATTGCACCCCATGCCCAGACACTTACCCCACGCCACCTCTCACACACTTTCATGACCTAGATGGGTTCTCACCTAGGAAACACCCCAAACTTAAAGAGGATTATCCCAATAGGACACCATGAGACCTTCTCCAAACCTGACTTGTTAAATTATATAATGTCTTTGAGCATTTGTCTAGATAAAGGGGGGTTTGATGCACATGTTGTTGGATTACTGAGAGGGGGGGTGAATCAGTAATAGAGCAATTTAACCATATAATACAAGTGTTATATCAATGAAGCATTATTATCCAATAACTGCAGAGTAAATAAGCAATGAACAAATGAACAATCATACACATACACA
>ML800782.1:321962-369171 GCA_009831015.1 Picea engelmannii
ATATATATATATATATATATATATATATATATATATATTCGGTAGAGATATATCTACGACACACACATATCATCTGCACAACCATATGTTATGGGAGTTTGCACATGCATATGCATCGTACAACCAACAAAATCTATTTTAATGCTTGTGTTGTTGATTCATATCGTCCATCCTTCTGCTTTCCTGCACTTTGCAACTCCATACTACTAATAGTTCAATGGTATTGATTATGGTCAGCGATGTGTGTATATATATATATATATCTTCGACACACACATATCGTCTGCACAACCATATGTTATGGGGAGTTTGCACATGCATATGCATCGAACAACCAACAAAATCTATTTAATGCTTGTGTTGTTGATTCATATCGTCCATCCTCCTGCTTTCTTGCACTTTGCAACTCCATACTACTAATAGTTCAATGGTATTGATTATGGTCAGTGATGTAATTTGCATCATAACTGATTGATTTATGGAAATCTCATTTTCTAAGTTTGCAACACTCACTCTGGATACTTGTATTTATTTTAAGTAGCAATGATTATTATAAAAAATAGGTAGATAAAGCAAACAAAATGCTTCTATGCATATGTTTTACTTAAAAAATATTGTTGAATTGGATTTATTTCAAGTAACAATGTTTATTATAAAAACAACTAAGAACATCTGACATATATCTTAGTAAAAGGAAGTATTTAGAGGTAAAGATACAAAGGAAGCAATCTAACATGTATCTTAGTGGAGATGTGGAGGCAACAATGCAAAGTGTGTGGATTTCATGATGTGCGGGAAACACTGTAAAGTGTCTTTGACTTAGGTTTTGCGGAAAGAAAATAGGGTACAATTGCATGGACAACAAATCTTCCTTGTGCACAATGTTGAAATTGATAATAGTATATCACAATACAGTTACCGGTACACTTGCTTCTTTCACCAAAGTTCAGAAAAGACCATCTGCATATAACGAAAAAGATGGGAAGTCCAAAAGCAGAGGAATTCTTAAACTTCAAACTTAAAACAATTAAATCCAGAACTAAAAATTATGATCATGGTCAAAATTAAAACAAAACTTGAAAATGGAGAAGCTCGGTTAAGTAAGAATAGACAAGGAAAGAAAGTCATGAGAAAGGACCTGACACTATGTTATGATACAAGGTTTTCTAAGCATTACATAGATGCCAAAATATCATTTCATAGAATGAAATTCCATTGCTACGTATGCACAAAACAAGCTATTTCATTGAAAAATGATAAAGACTTTGAACTTAAAACAATCAAATCCAGAACCATTAATTATAATCATGTTCAAAGCTAAAACAAGACTTGACAATGGACTACGTTGGTTAAGCTAATATAGATAAGATAAAAGACAATATATATAAAGAAAGTTAAATGTTCGTTAAATTGTTGGTAATGAAGAACATATCAGTTAAAAATATTAAGAAGAAGATAAAAGATAATATATATATATATATAAAGAAAGTTAAACATCCATTAAATTATTAGTAATGAAGTACACATCAATTAAAAATATTAATAATAATGTTTATATAGGAACGATTTGCAAATATCCATTAATAATATAATAATGTAGAATAAATATTAATATGGTTAAAACATATATATAAACATGAATTCAATGTAACTCAATAAAAAACATAGATTTAACAAGCAAAGAAAGGTCTGAGAAACGATCTGACACTATTTTATAAAGTATTTACAATATTACACCAAATTTACTAACCATAGCATAGAGGTCAAAATATGAGCTAGTAGAATGAAAGTCAATGGATACATATGCATGGAATAGAACATGATACTTCATTGAAAAATGATTGAGAGTGAAAACATGCTTAAGTTTTTTGTTTGAGAGTAAAAGTCTAGAAATTTAGAAGCTATTTATGCCAAAACAGTACCTTGGCAAGGTCAAAAATATACAATTGTTTTTTCAATAATCTCTGTAAATGCCAAAACAATTATTGGCCAAGTTCAAAAAATACACAATTGTCTTTTAAATAAGATCTGTAAAAAGTGAAAGCATTTGTCCAAACGGACTAGGATTAGGGCTCCCATGGACCATAAAATAGAAGAAAGACATGGAACAAAGAAAGAAACATAGTTAGAAATGGTTGTTAGGTTTTGACAAAACATAGAACAAGCAATTTTGGGACATTACAAAGTGATGAAATAAAATAAGAGCAAAAGTAGATGAAATGCTTGCTTGAGTATTTACCAAGAAGGAAGTTGTGTGTTTCTCTGGTTTTTGTCTGTTGTACATATGTATATGGATTTATAGGATTTTTTTAGTCGAACTGTTGTTTAACTGTATCTGGTGCTTATTCTGGGATGAAAATATGTTCCATGGCCTTCTTGATCTAGTCATCAATGTAGACTTTTATTGGCCCGATGGTTATTTCTTGCTTAACTCGAACAATGAAAATTTTCTCCTCCACTTCTTTGCATTCCAGTTGGACTTGCTCGATGACTGAGAAGTGATCTTCATTGTTATTGAAAAATGTAACAATCCATTGTTTCAGTTCATCATCACCAAATTCCCTGAGACTGTGGAAGTCATTAGCCAATGTGGTTTTCATTGTGGCTAACTCACTATCAAGCTCTTCTTTGGTGATTATAGTTGAATTCATGAAAAAATATGGGCCTTGCAGTTCCTTAACAATAGGAATTTCTTTTAAAGTGGCATCTTCTCTTCTTCCATGGATATTTTCGCAAGCAGCCATTGCACCTTTCTGCACATTTATTTGTGCTTCCCAACCTACCTTTATTTGCTTTATCCTTTCATCCAAGGGAAATTATTTCTGGCTTCTTTGATACTCATTCATACTAGTGACTCGTGCAACAAAAGTACTTAGCTCATTTTGATAATAGGCTTGATCATGCTCCAAATATTTTTGCAAATGTTCATTAAAATTTGTAATCCTTTTTGAAAGATTACGTAGAGTGATATTGAGCTCCCATGACTATTTTATTATGTCTAGTCTTCTATTAATGTTTTCAACAACATATCTTCTGAGTCCATTCAACAATTGAAGTGATTTTGCGATTGGCTTTGAGGTTCCAAGAGTACTTGGAAGGGCCTGTTCTGTTGGCAGTATGACCAATGGCTTTGCAAAGAGTGGCTTCAAAGTCAGCTCATCTTCAAGCTCACTTATTCTCTTTAATATAATAGTTTGTAACTCCTGGTCGAAAATGGAATCGAAAAGGGAATCGCCCATGCATTGATGTAATTTCATGAGCGTAGATGGTCCAACTCCTGAAACATCCAAGTCATTACTTGATCTTTGAATGACCTTTCTATTTTTAAGACTGACCTTATCTATGTGTAGTTTCCTTTGATGATTTTTGTATTGAGTGTTTCTCAAACAACATTGGTTCTTCTCTTGCAAGCTCATGTGCAGGATTCTCACTTTATGAAATTCTCTGGGCTACCTAGTTGGGTAGCTTTGTATAGTTGATATGCATATCGTCAACACCTCCTGTACTTCCTAGGCTTCCTAGATCTTGGGAATTGTCTATGTTTGGGGTACTTTCATTTTTTGTTGTGATGTTGCATGTGCGCATTTAAGATTGGCATGGTGTGGTTTCTCTCCGCCATCACCTCCAACACACGAGTCATTAATATCTTCTCTATTTAGATTCCGCTATTGCGTTCTTTGTCAAGAGGAGGATCTCTTACGTGTATGGGGATTGGTGGAAGACTGGACATTGGTGTTGTTTTATCCTCTTTGTCTTTCTTTGCTTTGATTTTTGGTATTTGAGCTTATTTTTGTTGACAAGTCCTCGCTACATCCATTGATGTCCTTTTTGGCATGGGATTGTCACCAGTTTCCTCTTCAAATCTTGTGAACGGATTTTTGTACCTTATGGATTTTAAGTATTGGGAAAACAAACCAAGCCACATAGAGGTTGTGTTTGTTTTAGATCAAATACACTAAGTGTTTATGGGACTTCTTTTAGATGGGACAGATTCTTGAGCATTGTGTCCCCAACTCAAAAAGACAATCTAATGAACTTGTTTTTTATTTTCTTGTCAAATGTAATGCACTAGGTTTTATACTAGTGAAAAAATTTTGCGAAAAAATATCTATCGCATACAAACATAGACAATAGAAGGAAATTTTCTTGGAAACCATACAACTAAATGTATATATGTTTTTCTCTTGAATTCAAATTCCATTTCCGTTCATAAATTTCTCATCCTCTTGAGTTATTCTCCTAGGATATGCCCAAACTAACATGTGTCTGAACTGTTTAAAAAAACCATCTTGAACAATATAAAAATTGAATCTTGCTTTACATCTGGATAGCACGGGGTGCCCGAATTGGATTTGTTCATTCTGTGTATTTGCATTCGCTTTAACAAGGAGACTATCAAATACATTGCAATAAACAATTGCGAAAACCATATATGTGGCTATATAAAAACTTTGAACGTTTAAGTAATTTCCTAATTTAAAACAAAGTTCATCCGATATCACTTGTGCTTAGTCAAACATGGCATCCCTCTAAAACGTAAAGTACAATGCATACAATGTTGACCTGGGTATGTGTGAGGTCGATTGTCACCCAACTACACGTGCAAACAACCATGAAAAGTCTCTATATGGCTCTTGTAGAAAAGTTATTTCAATTGTTGAAAGGTCGCTAGGCATATTGTAGATGGTTGCAGGAATTCTCTCGAAATCGAAATATTGGCACCACCTGCCTAACACGCTAGGAACGTGTCTACTTCCGCAAGCTTGAAAGGTTTATTTGCAATAGGAAGACAAAGCATTTTATTGAACACCTTTGGAGTAAGAAGCACTGTATTTTTTACTTTTGTTGTGACCTTAATAATTCTTGTGCCACAATCAAATATTCAAGCACACTAGGATATGAGTTCCTTGCAGTAAAAAATGTTAGGTAGACAGCCAACATTGACAAGCCCTGTGGTCTAGAGTTTGTCTGTTTCCTTTGTTCTGCACTCTTTCTCAAGAATCACTCATAGGATGTAGACCAGTGGAAATTAGTGTTCTCCTTAGCTAGTGAATTGACAATATCACTACAAAATGGATGGATTTTCTTTCTATTTTCCATACGACTATTTTTTAAATCGACCTGGCATATGTGAAGGTTAGAAATAATAGGTTACTGAGGCCCATTTTATTTAAAGCTAACTGCATGCCACATATTTACTAGGATTTCCTTTCCACACATATGAACTATTTTAGGAAGACACGTAATCATAATTAGAAACCACTAAGCAGTGCATAGAACATTAGGACATTTACTTTGCATTATTCATGATCACCACACTTTATTCATAAGTCGGTGGAAATCAACTTGTCATAAAATCTTCCCTTTTAGTGCAAGTTACATCGATTGTCAGAATAGGAGCTAGAAAGGTATCAAATGTGCAAAGGATGTCAATTTTGGAACATATGTGTGTTCCATATGCGGAGATAAGATAGTAGGAAAAGAATCCACACAAGGTGAAAAATCACTAAGTAAAGAGGCGTTTGATAACGAGTTTGTTGGGATGTCGTTACATCTTGAATTAGTTCTTGTCACCTGACAGTTTCTATGAAGTTAATATCCATGTCATATTCTTTAAGTTTAGTAACCAAATTTGTCTATCAACTTTTTGTAGATTGTACATTCTATACGTGTATTTCTTTAAATGCACTTTGATATGCGTGAACGTTATGAATAGTACACTATGAAGGTCGGATTGCTTTAAAGGCCAAGTGAATAGGGAATATTTAGTAACATTCCCTTTTCACAGCTGACTTAGTTACTGGTACACGAAATGATTAATAGAAGGCATTGGACAACTCATAGAAATCTGCGACATTTACTTCGCACAATTTCTTAACAACCTTTGTTTTTTCACAAATCTCAGTAAATATACCTTCCATAAATGACTTGGTTATCGTGCAAATTAGTTTTCTTGTCAGAATCCACAGTGTCGAACAGAGATTTACTTTGCACAATTTCTTAATAGCCTCCCTTTTTTCACAAATCCAAGCAAATTTGCTTGCCATAAATGACTTGGTTATCGTGCAAATTAGGTTGCTTGTTAGAATCCACAGTGTCGAACGATTGCAAATGCCAAAGTGTGGAATCCCTAGACTGGGTGAGACACTCTTTCCTTCTAACTTTGATGCCTCTGCAAATGTTATATGAAATTTTTCTGTAAATATACTATGTTTTAGAATTTTTTTTATCAAAAAGCATTTTCAATGTAATGATTATTGATTATTTCTATAGTTCTTTGCATTAGTTGTATATGTAGTGCACGGGTAGCGATGTATTTTGTAGATATGCAGTCCAGTAATTATATTCACAGTTTCAATACCAGTTATCGATCTAAATTGTTTGTCATTTAACAATTTGGAAAAAGTAGATGTTCGTGTCACATTGTTCAAATTTGGCAAGATACTTTGCCTATGGATGTTCTTCAAATTGTAGCTAAAGTAATATTGTTGCTAGAAGATGTGGTGCATACCCTATGCAGACAAAACTGGTGGTTTATTTTCTTATCTTCTATACTTTGCTATACTTTTGGTTTCTTTTCTTTTCAATCAACTTTGCTATATGTGAAACGTATGAACAATACATTACAAAAGTCCAATTGATTTATGCCAAACTTGACATTCACTTTCCACTTCTCCTGAATAGATTTTGTTTCTTCGCAAATCCAAAAGAATCAAGTTGTAGTAAATCACTCACTTACTATGCAAATTAGGTACATTGCGAGAAAGACGGGCGTGTAACGATTGCAAATGAAAAGTGCCTCGACCAAAAATTTATGGCTTTTCTACATAGTTTAACTTTGTTGGAAGCGATAATTTTTTTACCTATGTCTTTTAATTGGTCCTTCAAAATAATATTATGCTTGGAGCCACAAGAGATCATTATCTTTCATTTGACAATTTTAATAAATACAATTATATAAATGAACCAAGAATAATGTTATGCTAGCCACAAAATATGATTATCTATCATTATCTTTAATGTTATCCTAGCTACAAAATATAATTATCTTTTTTTTAAATTGTTTTCATTAATATAGATAATAAGATCTTATTGCGATGTTGGCGACGAAAATTTAATAAGTAATCTAATTATGCAGTTGTGAAAGATGGTTGGAATGAGTGCATGTATGGCTGCATGTACGAAAATTTAATAAACAATTTAATTATGTAGTTGTAGCGGATCGTTGGAACAGGTGCATGTACGAGTCTCGAAGTGTCGATTTGTTGGTACTTAATGGTTGTGTTTTATTTACAAAGTGTTTGTTGTGTTGAAGATGTATAGTTAACGTTTATTAAATTAATAACTAACTTCTTATTAAATTAATAAATAATTATTAATCTTTAATTTATCTGTACATGACTATATAAAAAAGTTAAAAAAAAACATTTTTACACCAACTAACAAACATCATTATTAAATAATATGTTATAAACTTTAGCCACAATTTCTATCATTTACACCAATTTCAATCACCTACAAAAATCACTACATCGTTTTTTATGTATTTTATTTACTAATTGTGCGGAGGTGCAAAAGTTATATCTATGCGGACTATAATTATCTTTTATTAAATTAATAATTAACTTTTATTTTTAATATACATATATATGTAAAAATCATTTTGTTAACAATATGCATATGCGTAATAATATTTTGTTATTGACAACGTTGATAACCATTAGACTAAGTGTTCCCTATGCGGGGATATACATGTGCGGAAGTGTAGAAGATATATGTGTGCAGACTATACATCTGTTTTGAAGATGTATAATTAACTTTCTCTGCAGGCACTACTAATTAAATTTATTAAATTAATAAATAATTATTAATCTTTTAATTATTTGTATAGGACTATATTAAAAACTTTTAAAGATCTCTGTGGACTATATGTGTGTGTTGTAGATGTATCTTTTGAAAAGATATATATGTTTAACAATATATTTTAAGTTAAGCATATGCATAAAAAAAAAGTTCACTTTATATACTTATTTTTAATACATGTATATACTTAAAAAAAAAAAAATTTAAGCATATGCTAGTGCTGATGTGTAGAAGATACACGTAGACGGAACACATAGACATTGTCACAGCAAGGGGCTTCGCATAGCCTAAAAAATGGCTAAGTAAAAAGGATTTTGACTAAGGAATTTTAAATAGATATTGGGTTCACAGAACAATTTGACACAAGATTTTCATTTAGAATTTTGTACTGCAGTAATGGGTACATGAGATATGATGGCCAAAAAACTTCCTTTAGTTCGAAAATCTCCAAATTAGATATGTTTTCACTTGCAATTTTCCAGGTTTCACATAGGCTTTGAAAATCACCATATCTTTGCAGTGCACCAATTCACATGTCCAAGACTAGTGCAATCTACACAGATATCTCAAGCACTTGCAAGAGTCCAGTCTATTTGTAATTTCTCAATTCACAATGCGCATATCTACGCCCACACATTGTTGGATTCTGTGTAACCATATCTCCATCCTTCCCACATTCCGCACATGTGTATTCCCATAAAGAGGACATTTATTCTATTTTTTTTAACTATGCAGAGAAATCAAACAAGTCATTGTACTGCACTCCCGCACTCCCGCACTCCTAATAATTTAGATACTTGCAAAATGAAATTTATTTGTGATCCACTGAAACCAATGGAAGTTTCATTTTAATTGATTACATGTATATGTACATTTAGGATTCATCGTAATGCCAACCAGGTGAAGCTATTATAGTTGCTAGTTTTTTTCAATTCTATTTGTCTTGTACATTTCATACAAATGACTGAAGTCGTG
This sequence comes from Picea engelmannii, assembly GCA_009831015.1. Lineage (NCBI taxonomy): Eukaryota > Viridiplantae > Streptophyta > Pinopsida > Pinales > Pinaceae > Picea > Picea engelmannii. The sequence continues at coordinate 330,801 of ML800782.1, forward strand.
CATAACAATACAAATTGTCTATTTTAAGATATTGGGAGGGACATAATGGTCAATTTTTTTTCTTTGCAATGAGATGAAATAGATAGCTTGGAAAATCAAACAACTATGGTACTTATATTATTACAAGTTCAACATTTTGTAGTGTATTGGATAGTAGAAGAAAACAATTGCCCCAAGCCCATGGGAAAAAGAATTTAGAAACAAAAATATTGTCTTGACAAAGAACATGGGAAAATTTTATTGAAGATGTTGAAACAAACTTTTTTTTTTCCTAAAAACCTTAAACAAAATTAAATAAAAATTATTATGGAGTCGCCCTTGGTCTTGAAAAGGGGTCAAAACATGAAAAGATTTTCAAGAGTTTTGGGTTTTGGGGTTCTGCTATTTACAAAGTTTGATATTTAATGACAACCCCAAAGTCCCAATACCGAAGTCACGAAAAGTAAATTTAAAAGAAGTTACACTGATTTAATAAGAATAATTTAAAATTTTTAATGGTAATTTAAGCTTATCGTATTTTCGTTTTTGGGAATCTCAATTCAAGCGACAGTTCAAAATCACGATGTGTAATTCGTGAAATCCCTTTTAATTGCGATTAATTAAAGTTTAAACATACTTACTATATTGTTAATTAGTCACATTTCGGGAAGTCAAAGAATTATCACTCATCACGCTCAAAAAACCCTGAACCATGGAGTCCCGAAAGTATTAAGTGCTTAAGTGAGATTAACTTAACATCAAAACAAAGGTTAACGATATAAAATGGCTTTTCGTATTTTCATTTTTTGGGATTCTTCAATGATATTACATCCAAAACTCTCGGTATCGAATTGTCGATATTTGGCAGCATTTATTATGAATTAATGGAAATATTTCATGATGTAAAATGTGTATCTCCAGTTGCACCCTCCTCATTAAAACAAATAAATTCATAGCTTGTAGGAGCACACTCTAATTAAGGCAAACTGAAGGTGAATAAAGGATTATATTTCAAATTTCATTCTCGCTTCCAGCAAGATAGTAAAATTTCACTCAAAGAAAATTCATGCCTTCTCCTCTGTAACAGGTACTCGTTTGTATCACAGGCATCATGGCACCCAGGAAAACTTTGAAGAAGAGTGATGAGGCTGGTGAAGGCTCAAATCCAAACTCGAACATTATGTCTGATACCACACCACACGTTGTAGACTCAGTCAGGTCCTGGATGCAAATCTTCGAAATCTTGGAACACGAGGTCAGGAATTGCCCAGATGATTTTGGAGACAAAAAAACTGATAAAACTGGAACTAAAGTTAGATTTATAGCAGAGGTTGAGCTTCATAAAATAGCTACATTCCCAAATCTCGTGCCATACAATGACAAGATAAAATGGGATCTGATGAACACCGATGTGCATACCAGGAGCATCATGAACCATCAAAAGGTCGTCGGCGGCTCTTTCAGGCCAAAACACATTCAAGTAATGTACAATTTATCCCCTGCTTCTAAATATATTTATAATGTCGAATTCATAGAAGAGTTTCAACGAAAGGAGTGTACAAAATTTGACCAAACCTATCTAGATATAATCAAAACATGGTGGGGAATTCCAATGAAATCTAGAGCTGATACCCATGGTGTTTATGCCACAACATCGTTAAATGAATATATGGTCTATATAGCAATGATGTTATGTAGACTATTTGGGAGGAAAATTCCTACCCATTTCCCGACGGAATGGGTGCCAATTATACACAAGGTAGCTGAGGGTTTCACCTTCAATTGGGATAAGAATATATCAGATAACCTAACCAAGGATATTGTTGAGTACCAAACGACAAAGTATAAAGGCCAACCTGCATCTTTTTATATGTCTGTGTATGTCATGGACGCTATCTATTATATGACCCCTTTTCCATTGATGAATTGGAGCTGGAACCCAACCTATGCAGAACCCATCCATTTCTATCACTCTCAACTATGGGAAGAAAAAACAAAAGATTTATTTTATGAAATCTGTCACTATGTATTGATTCCTGTGCACCAAATATTGTATGGATACCCACCCCCTTGGATTTTGGAGAAAATCATGGGAAACCTCAAAATAGTTGTAGATTGGTTTATCGAAGAGAATTTCTCTTATGTCATAGTCTTTGGATGTTCGATTCCCCCAAACAGGAAATCCAACTACTCAAGTCAAGTTTAGATGAGATGTACAATAAGATCCAAGCAAGTCAAGGGTAGGTCATTGAGAAAGAGGAATTAGTAAGGTAGTTGTAAGATAAATTGAGTTCTATTGAAAGCCAGGTGGCAAATATAATGGTATTCCAAGCCCGGGCACTGGAAGTGCATCAGAAGATAGAGGAAAAACAACAAAACTTGTTTTCTAAAGTAGAGATCATTCAAAACTATTTTTGGGAAGTAAGTAAATCATTAGAGAATATTTCTTTCAAAGAGAAAGAGGCTACAGCAGCCCGAGCCACTTTTCAAAAAGCAGTCATATTTTCGGCTAAAGAAGAAGTATCAGTAACTCCTAGGTTGTTTGTCGCAGAAAAAATAAGAGGAGACATACTACTAAAAACATGGGAAGCCAATATAGCTGAGAGAAAAATATTGGCCAAAGAAATAAAGGAATATTGTGAAGAGGCCTTCGTTGTGCTGGATAAAAAATCGCTAGTCATTGGAAAGGGTGATTTTCCTGGACTATTAGGACAAATCAATGTTATAAAACATCAACTGAACGTCAAAGAAATCTTAAATGAAGCTCAGGTTGAAATTTCACAGTTGATCCAGGTCAATGTTTCACAAATGGACAAATGGTTGGTGAAGCCAAACTTACAGTTACAATCAGTAAAATTTGAGGGTAAAAGGATTGAGTACAAGTTGCCGAAAATTCAGAGGAAGTTGTATATGTTTGAAGCAAAGGATGTGTCGAAGCCTTCACAAAGATTAGCGCATTTTATAAGGATGTGCGTCGAGTGTCTTGAGCTAGGTGAAGAAAGTACTTCAAATAAATGATGAAACGATACATGTTGCCCGTTATACTGATGTATGTAAGAAGATAGGAAAGAAACCAGTGAAACAGTTTAAGTCTTTATTTTTGTAGTCGTTAAATATCTAGGAGTAAGGAAAGTTCCAACCGTCTACGGTTGAGAACTTTGTATAAATATAATTTCAAAAGACTTAGAGAAGGATTTTTCCTGTTCGATTGTGGCAGAGAAATTTCTCCTTTACAAGAATTAAGACAAATGCAAACCGGAGACTCCATATTATGTCGATCCTGAGTTATGTGTTCTTCTGTTCTTTCATATTTAGCACCATTTCTTATATATATTTGATGAATGTCTAACTACAAATTAGTACAACATCTACTATAGATATATGCTTATTTAGTCATCTAATTGTTCACATATTTTCCTCTATATTTGCTATTAGCAGACACAAGACCTGTGAATTATTTAGATTACCATATTTTATGCTTCATGAAAGGTTACTCGTCTAATTTCTTCTTCTGTCACAAAGTGAGATTCTTCCATGATTGATGCCTCACATTGTTTGAATAGATTTATGTTTTCTTTCATCATATTCATTATTTTCAATTTAACTCAGATACGGGAAACAACCTCTGAAATTGTTATGTTGTTAATTTAAATTCAGGAACTTTTCTCATATAATCTAAAATAGAAACAACAAACTTAAAAACAATAGATCTTTAAACCTTCTCTTCCTCCATGATTGTACCTGTTGCAAGACATCCTAATATAGCACCTGGCCTCACAGATCAAACCAGCATCGTGTTAACCTTGATTAACGCTATCCTAGAGACATCCACCACCCGGGTTGAACTTGAACGTTCATGGGCAGCCATTGAACATAACATAAGCATCCAGGAAAGATTTGAAGCTAGACAAAGACAACTCAGAAATCAGCCATAGCTTATTTACTAAAGAACTATTTTTATTTTGATATATTTTAAACCCTCTTTACTTTTTAGGATGCCTAGACTTCATACTTTAAATCCTTAAGTATAAACTCTGGAACAACATCTTTTTGGCATCGTTGTCGGGGAGTGAAGAAACGAAGTTATTTTTCCCTAAGAAGAATGACATTGTAATTTATTTCTTTGATAGTGAACAAAGATCGAATACTTTATAAGGTTGTTTTCATATTTCACTTGGAGACTCCACGATTAATAAACTGGCTTTTAATCGAAAGAATACCAGAAAAAATCCAAACAACAAGAAGACTTCACCTGTGTCCGACCCAAAAAAAAATTTGAAATCAAGAAGATACCTTAAACAGACTTCTTCTTCAACAAGTAAGATTTATCAACCTAAATCCACACAATCAAATACTAAGGATCTGTTTGAAAAGTCGAATAGCCCACTCCTTTTCAAAGAACCATACATTGATAGAATTGAAATCCCAGAACCTGAGTTGGTCTTACCCGAGTTTAAAGCTGAGACTTTTTCAACTATTTATTTTGCCAATAAAGGTAAAAGATCTATCTCACTTTCTGCTTCGATTAACATTGCATCAGTTCCTGAACTTCAATTTCCAACCTCTCCAAGTTTAGAAGAATATATTTTATACCCTGACTCGACCCTTGTTGGTTCCCCTGTGTACAAATCCTGTGAGTCTGAAGAATCCAGTCCACATTTCCTTGTTCCGATATTTTCTAATTTTCTGTCCTCTGACCCTTTTCCACCAAATTCTGAAGGAACCGAAAGGTCGCTACACGTTCTTGGAAAGCCTTTCATAAATCCCAAAGTTTCATCTCCGAATTTTTCAATGGCTGCAGCCGGAGCAGGTGGTGTCGGAGGTGCAGGAGGAGAAGGAGTCGGTCAAGGACCACCTCCACCTCCTAGAATTTTTGCTAAGGTAGCTTCTAGATATGCCCCTCTAGTTCTCCCAGTTCCCCTCTATGACCTATCTAAAAATTACATGAAAAATCTGTTGAAATTCACTAGGGAGGGAGACTTGACTGTTGTCGAACACATCAATTTCTTTGATCAATTCGTTGACATCCTTGGTCTTGAATATGAGGATGTTTATTCAAGAATCCTAGTTCAAACCTTTGAAGGACAGGTGAGAAACTCGTTCTGAGGTCTAGTAGTAGGGTCAATAGGATCATACGATGAGTTGGAAAATGTTTTTATCAGACAATGGGGAGAAAGGAAAGATCATGTCTACTATCTAACCGAGTTTGGAGCCCTGAGAAAGAAAAATTCAGAATCAGTTCTCGAGTTTACCCAAAGGTTTAAGAAGTTGTATAATAAAATTCCAGTCGAGGTTAAACCTTCCCAACCCGCAGTGAAAGTAACTTTTATTGGGGCTTTTGACCCTTATTTCACTCTGTTGTTGAGGGAGAGAAGATTGGTAGACCTCACTAAAATGCAGGATGATGATTTAGAAATTGAATCAAATATGATGGCATCGGGAAAGTTAAAAACAAAATTTGAAACGAGAAATAAAGAAACCAGACGGTATAGAGAACAAGCAGGACCCTCTAGATCTAGGAGGTCTTCGGAAGACAAGATGGATGATATGGCAAGAATAATTAAAGAATTTTCGAATAAGATCTCATGAATGGAATTGGATCAATCAAAAAATGATCATTTCCCTAGAAAGGATTTCAGAAGGAATCATAACCCTCAAACAAAACAAAGACAAATTAAGAATGAGGACCAAAATATTCAAGCCCCCTTCAAAAATGAAAATTTTATAGGAGGAGAAGACATGCAAGATTTTGAGGAGTTAGAAGAATACATAGGTAATCTTGGTGATGAATGTCAACAACCTTATTTGATGAGACAAGATTATGAAAACTCCTTAAATACATAATAAAGATCTGAAAATAACAAGAAAAACAATATCACAGAAGATTCAGCTTATCAAGGAATCATTGATGATATAATGGACGAACTCCACCAAAAATACAATCTAAGTCTTAGAAACAGGAATATCACAACCACCCCAGTGAAGAAAATCTTTCCAAGAGGGGAAACATATGAGGTAGCTTCAAAAGCTGTTGAAAAGCAGACTATTAAAACCAAGACTGCTGACACATAGTCTACCAAGACAAAGCCAGCAGAAACACCAGTTATTAACACAAGGAGAGTGGAGGTTCCTGTGGCTGAAATAAAAACCTCGCAAAAAAATAAAACTGAAAAGAAGGGGATAGAATCCCAAACCACAGAATTTGATAAAACAATGGGAAATTTCAGTCTGGAAAATGAAATTAATAAAATCAAAATCCCTATACCTTTTGTCGAACTGGAAAAAAACCCAGTATGCAGAAAGAAAATTGCTAAAATAATTAATTTTTCAGACAATGAAAGTCAGGCTGACGTTATAAATCTAGAAGATGACAAGCCTAAGATAAGTTTTGGTCCACATTTCGAAGGCGCCAGAGATACCATTGCCCATTTCTATATCACACTAGCTGTACATGATCACCTGCTCCATAATTGCATGTTGGATTCCGGAGCCTCTCACAATGTAATGCCTAAAGCCATTATGGATAGACTTGGTATCTAAATCACTTGACCTTATGGAGATTTCTATTCGTTTGATTCAAGAAAATTTAAATGCATAGGTATGATGAAAGACTTAGTAGTTAATCTTGGGCAGATACCTGTAAAAAGCATTCTGGTGGATTTGGTTGTCATTGATATACCCCCAAAGTATGGCATTTTGTTATCCAGGTCTTGGGGCACCAAACTTGGAGGATCCCTCCAACTCGACATGACATACGCCACGATCTCGATATTTGGAGGACAGTTCACACGCTTGTACAGAGAAACGAGGTTAGCGTTTACGGTAAGTGATCCGTTGAAACCAAATAACTACCCTATTTATATTGTTGATCATGATTTAGGGAAATGTATTATGTCTATTGATGATGATATTGATGTATGTATATAAGAAAGTTGTACAAAAAAAAATAAAAAAAAATAAATAAATAAATAAAAATGTATATAGTTCCGGAGTTTGGAAAATGTATTTTGATGGTGCTTCATCTTGTGAAGGAGCAGGAGCTGAAGTGTTGTTTGTGGTACCCAATGATGAGTTCATCATTCCTTTTTCTTATAGATTATAGTGGGACATAGATTATACTAACAATGTATGTGAATATGAGGCTCTAGTCCTAGGATTAGAAGCTTCCAAAAAATTAAAGATTAAGAACTTAGAAGTCTATGGTGATGTTGAACTAATCATAAAAAAAAAAAAATTGTCAATACCAGGCTAAGAACCCAAGGTTGATATCTTATAGGAATTGTTCCTGGGATCTAATTGAGAACTTTTTCTCATCGATTAATGTTCATTATATCCCTAGGAATGAAAATCAACGAGCATATTCACTGGCTAAAGCGGCCTCAACCTTTGCGCCTCCAACAATTTTCAAACTTAAATACCATATAGAGATGAGACATAGACCTTCCATACCGAATAACATACAACATTGGCAGTTTTTCGAGGATGATGAACAGATTAGGAAATTTTTAGAAATGATAGATGATTTTGCCGAAACACATGTCGACCAAGAAAACCAGAATGATCCTGCTTGGATCATGCAGGAAGGGGAAGATCCCCAATAGTTTCAAGATAAGATTGCTAATCATCGTATGATTGTTTTGAAAAATAATCAGATCCCCAAAGGCCCGTTCCCCTTAGAGAGGTTATTTAATCACGATGACATCCCTTTGAAGTCCACTTTATAGCCTCAACCAAAAAAGGTTGAAGATTGAGATATAGGTACCAAATAAAATCCAAGGTTGGTAAAATTATCTAAGTACCTTCCTCATGAAATAAAAATTAAGTATGTCAAGTTGCTTAGAAAATATAAAGACGTTTTTTATTGGTCCTATGATGAATTGAGAACTTATGACACTACTATAATGGAACACAAAATTCCTCTGAAACAAGGTGTCAAACCTTTTAGGAAGAAACTCAGACAGATTAACCCTATATTACTGCTTGTGATAGAGAAAGAAGTGAAGAAACTTCTGGACGCCAAGATCATTGTCCCACTAAGATACTCCGAGTGGGTAGCTAATTTAGTCCCAGTAAGAAAGAAAAACTGTGAAATTAGACTGTGTGTAGACTTTAGGAATTTGAATAGATCATCACTCAAAGACAATTATCCATTGCCTAAAATGGATCATGTTTTAGAGAAAGTAGTAGGATCTAACAGAATGTCTATGATTGATGGTTTTTTAGGCTACAATCAAATTGCAGTCCATCAAGATGATAAATAAAAAACTGCGTTCACTACCCCTTGGGGTACCTTTATGTATGACAAAATGCCTTTCGGTTTAATGAATGTAGGGAAAACTTTCCAACGAGCTATGGGCATCACCTTCGTCGGTGAAAGAGATAAGTTTGTTGTTATATACCTTGATGATCTAACTGTGTTTTCTAGATCTCATACAGATCATCTAGTACACCTCAAGAAAACTATCGAAAAGTGTCGCAAATTTGGTTTGTCTCTTAATCCCAAGAAATCTCATTTCGCAATGCAAGAAGGTAAAATCTTGGGCCATATAGTGTCTAGGTATGGAATTAAAATTGACCCAAAAAGGATTGAAGCAATAGATACTATTAATATTCCCAGGAATAGGAAAGAAATTCAGTCACTTTTAGGGAAAATAAACTTTTTGAGAAGATTCATTCCGAATTTTGCTGAAATCGTAAAATTGATTACAGATATGCTTAAAAAGGACAGTGGGGCAAAATGGACAAATGAGGCCAATGCATCATTCAAAGGAATTAATAAATTCATAGGTGAAGCACCAGTACTAGCAAGTCCTGATTATTTGAAATAATTTTTTATTTTTTCATTTGCTTCTGAGCATACTATTGCAGCCGTATTGTTACAGAAAAATGACAAGGGTTTTGAGCAACCCATTGCATTTTTTAGTAAAAGTATCAGAGATGCTAAGCTGAAATATGACATATTGGAAAAAAAAGATTATGCAATGGTGAAAGCGCTCAAAGATTTCAGAACTTACGTATTGCATTCAAAGATCATCGCTTATGTCCCTACTAGTTCTGTTAAGGATATATTGGTTCAAGCCGACAGTGATGGAAGGAGAGGCATAAGGTTAGCCAAAATTCAGGAGTTCGTCCTGGAATTTAAACCTTCTAAACTTATTAAAGGTCAGGTCTTGGCTAAATTGTTGGCTGAATCAAATTTCAAAGCACTCAGAATAAATCATCTGTAGGAGAACGAAGGATTTTTAGAGATAGATGAACTCGATGTCACTGTGCCCACAACTGAAATTCTAGAAAAAATCTCTTCTTCAGTTTGGTACCACGACATTGTTTCTTATTTACTGACCCTTCAGTGCCCCAGTGAACTAACCCCATCTAAAGCTAGGACATTGAAGTTACACATTGTAAAATATTGTATTATAGATGGTCAATTGTATTGGAAGGATCCCCTGGTTTTCTTGTTGAGATGCTTAGTAGAATCTGAAACAGAAAGGGTTATAGATGAATTCCATAAAGGAGTGTGTGGAGGACACCATGCTTGGAGAGAAACGGCTTATAAAATCCTAAGAGCTGGGTATTACTAACCAAAATTATTCACTGATGTAAACACTAAAGTCTGAACTTGTAATCCTTGTCAATTGTTTACAAGCAAGCAAAAAGTCTCGACATTACCTCTAGTGCCAGTTAAAACTGAAGCTCCATTTCAGCAATGGGGTCTCGATTTTATTGGAGAAATCCATCCACACTCCAATGCTCAACACAAATGGATTATGACCGCTACAGACTATTTCACCAAATGGGTGGAAGTTATTCCTACGCGAAACGCAACTAACATAGTAGTGATCAATTTTTTGGAGGAAAAATATTCTATCAAGGTTTGGTTGTCCTCGAAAAATAGTTATTGATAATGCTCAGGACTTCAATTCCATGGCCATGATAATCCTTTGCCAAAAATATAATAATGTGCTAGGACACTCCACGGCCTATTATCCACAAGGTAATGGATTAGTTGAGTCATCTAACAAAATCCTGATCTCTATAATTAAGAAAGTAATGACCAGAAACAAGAAAGCATGGCATGTACATTTAAAATATGCTTTATGGGCTAACAGGATAGGCACAAAACGGTCAATCGGAATGTCTCCATTTCAGATGGTATATGGTATTGACGTCATTTTACAAATAAATCTAGCGTTGCCGGTAATGAAACTCTGGCAGGACTCAAATGAAGAGCTAAATGATATTACCAGAAGGATAAACCAACTAATTGAAGTTCATCAAAATAGGGGAAAAACTATAGAATTATCAAGATAATATGAAAGCCTTATTTGACCGAAAAGATAAAGATAGGGAATTTGTCCCTGGTGATTTGGTTCTAAAATGGGAAGCCAGAAAAGAGGATGCTGGGAAACATGGTAAGTTTGATCAGATTTGGTGCGAACCGTACAGAATTGCAGCCTTTGAGGGAAAGAATGTGTTTTTGTTATAAAATATCGATGGAAAGATTCTTAACGCCCCTATCAATGGGCGATACCTTAAGCACTTCATGCAGTAATATGTTTCTGAACTCTCATTGTACATATTGGTTTGTTTTCATGTTTTGTTATGTTTACAGTTACCTTCCTTTCGGTAAGTTTTTATTTTTACTGTAAATATAAAAGTTCGGCTTAAAATAATATATATATATATATATATATACAAAATAGGTCAAAAATTGCAATAAGAAGGTTTCTAATCTACTAGATTTCCTGATAGCTATCATGATTATCTTATTGCAGGAGACTTGTTGATAAGCCAAGAGACTAGAAACATCAAAAAGGTGACATGCATGGATACTCACATTAAATGTCTCCTGAAAAAGGTAATGAAATAACAGTCTATTTGGTTGGAAGTATAAAAACTACTGAGGTATGAATTTTTGTCTTAAAAACTCAGGTTAAAATGTCCCAGGAGTTGTATATATATATATATATATATATATATATGAAAAATAAGTAATAAAGAGAATGTAAGGAAAAGTTCTTAGCTGAATAAGAAGCTTGATAAGAGTAAGTGTACCCACAACAAGATATCTAAAACCCATTGCTTTTCCCCTGTCTATGATCAAGATTTCTCTTCACCTGGTCCTTGATATATTCCCATAATCTTCATAAGAGAAGAAAGGTCTCACCTTAACTTTGGAAACTCATAAACTAACCTCTAACTTTAGCTGAACCAAAAGTATGTCTAGGCTAATCCTAGCTCTCTTAGTCATTCTAACAAGAATAAATGGATTGGCTTCACTCAAGGAAAATCCCTGAAAAATATAATAAGAATTCCCTTTAAGAATCTCCCTGAAGCCAAAGATGTTTGAAGGTCAGGAGAGGATTAGTCCAGAGAAATTAAAGTGAGTTGACGGACCTTTGTTGCTAAATTATAAAAAGATTTTTTTCCCCGATATATTGCATACCGATTGATTTCCCCCACTTCATGTTTTAAAACAAGACATACAGTGAAAGGAAATTCATTAAATGATTGCTCCCATCTAATCCAAAAGAGATGATGAAATGAAATTCATTATATGATTGCCCTCATCTCATTATTTAAATGCTAAAATATTAATTGAAGTGGTGAAAGGAAATTCAATGTGGGAATCTGATAAATTCATCAGAGTACTGAATAGGATCGCTGGCAGTGAAGCAATTTCTACATATCTGATAGGCTATTATACATGAATTACAAGATGCTCTGGTAACTACTTCTCTTTTCGGCTAGATCTACATTCTAAGATTATGGGATTCCCTAACTTAAAACATTGGAATTACTTCATCTTGATGCGAACAAGACCAAATAAAACATGGTAGAATGTTTAAGGTTGTTTTGATTACCTTATACAAATCTGAGGTCAGTTTTAGGAGAGGAAAACTAGTTTAAGACTAACTCGAGATCACAGAATGATTTAGTTTTGAAGAGTTTTCAAAGTTAAGGATGAAATCTTCAAGCCCTATTTTGTGTTTTCTCCAGAATGTGTTTCACAGAACTACAATAATAACTCCATTTACCCAATAAAGGCACTCAGTCTACATGTTCTTCTCGTCCCACAAGGAGACGAGATCCCTAGATGGAGCCTATGTTGAAACAAACTTTTTTTTTCCTAAAAACCTTAAACTAAAATAAAAAAAAATTATTATGGAGCTACCCTTGGTCTTGAAAAGGGGTCAAAACATAAATACATTTTCAAGAGTTTCGGGTTTCGTGGTTTTTCTATTTACGCAGTTTGATATTTAACAACAACCCCAAAGTCCCGATACCAAATTCACGAAAAGTAAATTTAAAATAAGTTAAACCGAGTTAATAAGAATAATTAAAAAAGTTTAACAGTAATTTAAGCTTATCGTATTTTTGTTTTCGATAATCTCAAATCAAACGACAGTTCAAAATCCCGATGTGTAATTCGTGAAATCCCTTTTAATCACGATTAATTAAGTTTAAACATACTTAATATATTGTTAATCAGTCGCATTTCGGGAAATCAAAGAACTATCACTCATCATGCTCAAAAAACCCTGAAGCATGGAGTCTTGAAAGCATTAAGTGCTTAAGTGAGATTAACTTAACATCAAAACAAAGGTTAACAATATAAAATGGCTTTTCGCATTTTTGTTTTTCGGGATTCTTCAATGATATTACATCCAAAACTCCTGGTATCGAATCGCCAATATTTGACAGCATTTATTATGAATTAATGGAAATATTTCATGATGTAAAACGCGTATCTCCAATCGTACCCTCATCATTAAAACAAATAAATTTATCGCCCGTAGGAGCACACTCTAATTAAGGAAGACTGAAGGTGAATAAAGGATTCTATTTCAAATTTCATTCTCGCTTCCAGCAAGATAGTAAAATTTCACTCAAAGAAAATTTATGCCTTCTCCTCTATAACAGGTACTCGTTTGTATCATAGGCATCATGGCACCGAGGAAAACTTTGAAGAAGAGTGATGAGGTTAGTGAAGGCTCAAATCCAAACTCGGACATTCTGTCTAATACCACACCACACGCTGTAGACTCGGTCAAGTCCTGGATGCAGATCTTCGAAATCTTGGAACACGAGGTCAGGAATTGCCCAGATGATTTTGGAGATGAAAAGACTGATAAAAATGGAACTAAACTCAGAGTTATAGTAGAGGTTGAGCTTCATAAAATAACTACATGCCTGAAGCTCATTCCATACAATAACATGATAAACTGGGCTTTGATGAACACTGATGTGCAGACTAGGAGCATAATGAACCATCAAAAGGTCGTTGTCATCTCTTTCAGGCTAGAACACATTCAAGTAATGTACAAGCTACCCCCTACTTCTAAATATATTTATAATGTCGAATTCGTAGAAGAGTTTCAACGAAAGGAGTTTATAGAATTTGACCAAACCTGTCCAGATATAATCAAAACATGGTGGGGAATTCTAGTGAAATTTAGAGTTGATACCCATGGTGTTTATGCCACAACATCGTTAAATGAATATATGGTCTATATATCAATGATGTTATGTAGACTATTTGGGAGGAAAATCCCTACCCATTTCTCGACTACTGAATGGGTGCCAATTATACACGAGGTAGCTGAGGGTTTCACCTTCAATTGGGATAAGATTCTATCAGATAACCTAACCAAGGAGATTGTTGAGTACGAAATGGAAAAGTCTAAAGGCCAACCTGCGTATTTTTATATGTCTGTGTATGTCATGGACGTTATCTGTTATATGACCCCTTTTCCATTGATGAATTGGAGTTGGAACCCAACCTATGTAGAACCCGTCCATTTCTATCGCTCTCAACTATGGGAAGAAAAAGAAAAAGATTTATTTTATGAAATCTATCACTATGTAGTGATTCATGTGCACCAAATATTGTATGGATACCCACCCACTCGGATTTTGGAGCAAATCATAGGAAACCTCAAAACAGTTGCAGATTGGTTTATCGAAGATAATTTATCTTATGTCAGAGTCTTCGGATGTTCGATTCCCCCTCATTCTCTCCCAAAATTTCTCCCTAATAGACTAGTGTGTAGAGAAGTGGCTTACCAAATAATAACAGGAGGCATCGGCAAGAGTTAAAACCAGTTCAGAAGAAATTATGGCCATCTTTTCCTATACAAATCAGGAGGTTTTCAATGCTAAATTTTTGTCATTCCAAGGTAGAAGTTGTAGCATTAGAGGACATTAAACTGATATATCTTGAACTCAAAAAGAATGATCCATATCAAATTGTGGGAAATCATCTATCTCATTGCAATATGAAAACATATGAGCATGAAGACTCCCCCTGTGATGACATATTTAAAGGAATCAGAGCTTATGAGGAAATATTAGATAGAGTCCAAGTGTTACCTCCTGATCTACATGCCAACTTTCTTGCTTTCCAAAAGAATAGATGAGCTGGGTTGCCCAAGATACTTCAGGGAGAATCAATAACCCCTCCTTCAGAATAAGAAAGTATACCTCTAGGTTTTGAACCAAAGTCTTTGGATAAAAGGACTATAGAGGAAAACCCAAAGAATATCGAAGTGCCTTCACAAAGATCAGAAACTTCACAGATAGAGCATCCAGAGTCTAAAACATATTCTAAATCTGAGACACCTTTAAAACTGAATCAAATGGCTTCTCCTTTATCATCAACTATTCCTACCGATACCCCCAAAACAACAGAAGGAACACAACTCATAGAGTTATTTAGTCCTATTATAGCATTGACTCCTTTACAGTCAAGTTTTGGGACTCCCCATCTCAGAGCTATGTACGTAAGTGACCTTACCCCAATCTCTATTGAAGAAATACCTTCCTCTGACTTATTTTTCAGTAAAAAGAGAAAATTTGTAGTGAAACAAGAAATGCACATGAAAGAAGGTACATTGGTTAAAAAGTACAGGATACTTGTGGATGGACAAAATCTAGAAGAGGAAGACTTTCCCACATAGGTAGCAGGATATTTGGGAGCTTTCGCTGCGGCCAACTTGTTTTCAGTTGATAATTTGAAATCAAGGCTGAAACAAAGGAATCAAATGATAGCCCAGTTGCAAAGACAAATAAGGAACACAGAGAAAAATATTAGAGATGAGATAAATAAAGGACTTGAACAGGTTAGAGTTGTTGACAAACAGGAAATCCAATTGCTCCAATTGCTCAAGTCAATTTTAGATGAGATGTACAAGAAGATGCAAGCAAGTCAAGGGCAAGTCATTCAGCAAAAGGAATTAGTAAGGTAGTTGCAAGATAAATTGAGTTCTATTGAAAGTCAAGTGGAAAATATAATGGTATTCCAAGCCCAGGCACTGGAAGTGAATCAGAAGCTAGAGGAAGAACAACAAAACCTATTTTCTAAAGTAGAGATCATTCAAAACTATTTTTGGGAAGTAAGTAAATCATTAGAGAACATTGCTTTCAAAAAGAAAGAGGCTAAGCAGCCCAGGCCGCTTTTCAAAAAGAAGTCATATTTTCAACTAAAGAAGAAGTATCAGTAATTCCTAGGTTGTCTGTCGTAGAACAAATAAGAGGAGACATACTACTAAAAACATGGGAAGCCAATATAGTTGAGATAAAAAAATTGGCCAAAGAAGTAAAGGAAGATTGTGAAGAGACCTTCAATGCGCTGGATAAAAAAATCGCTAGGCATTGGAAAGGGCAATTGTCCTGGACTATTAGGACAAATCAATGTTATAAAACATCAACTGAACATCAAACAAATATTACATGAAGCTCAGGTTGAAATTTCACAGTTGATACAGGTCAATGTTGCACAAATGGACAAATGGTTGGTGAAGCCAAACTTACAGTTACAATCAGTAAAATGTGAGGATAAAAGAATTGAGTACAGGTTGTCGAAAATTTAGAGGAAGTTGTATCTGTTTGAAGCAAAGGATGTGTCAGAGCCTTCGTAAAGATTAGCGCAGTTTATAAGGAGGTGTGTCTAGTGTCTTGAGCCAAGTGAAGCAAGTACTTCAAGGAAATGATGAAACGATACATGTTTCCTGTTATACCGGTGTATGTAAGAAGATAGGAAAGAAACCAGTGAAACGGTTCAAGTCTTTATTTTTGTAACCATTAAATATCTAGGAGTAAGGAAAGTTCCAACCATCTAGGGTTGAGAACCTTTGTATAAATATAATTTCAAAAGACTTAGAGAAGGATTTTTCCTGGACGATTGTAGTAGAGAAATTTCTCCTTTACAAGAATTAAGACAAATGCAAACCGGAGACTCCATATTTCGTCGATCCTGAGTCATGTGTTCTTTTGTTCTTTCATATTTAGCACCATTTGTTATATATCTTTGATGAATGTCTAACTACAACTTAGTACAACATCTACTGTAGTTATATGCTTAGTTAGTCATCTGATTGTTCAGATATTTTCCTCTGTATTTTCTATTAGTAGACACAAGACCTGTGAATTATTTAGATTACCATATTTTATGCTTCATTAAAGGTTACTCGTCTAATTTCTTCTTCTGTCACAAAGTGATATTCTTCCATGATTGATGCCTCACGTTGTTTGAACAGCTTTATGTTTTCTTTCATCATATTCATTATTTTCAATTTAACTCAAATACGGGAAACAACCTTCGAAATTGTTATATTATTAATTTAAATTTAGGAACTTTTCTCATATAATCTAAAATAGAAACAACAAACTTAAAAACAATAGATATTTAAACCTTCTCTTCCTCCATGACTGTACCTGTTGCAAGGCAGCCTAATATAGCACCTAGCCTCACACATCAAACCAACATCGTGTTAACCTTGTTTAACACTATCCTAGAGACAACCACCACCCGGGTTGAACTTGAACGTTCATGGGTAGCCATTGAACAGAACATAAGCATCCAGGAATGATTTGAAGCTAGACAAAGACAACTCAGAAATCAGCCATATCTTCTTTCCTAAAGAACTATATTTCTTTTTATATATTTTATACCCTCTTTACTTTTTAGGATGCCTATACTTTATACTTTAAAGCCTTAAGTATAAACTCTAGAACAACAGAAGAATTGTATACTTTTGTAAAATTTTCAATCATCGAATTCAAGCAGCAAACTTGTGGACAATTTATGCCATATATAGATTTTTGTTAAAACTCCTACAATTTACGAAGTTTCGTGTTTAATATATGATTTAATGCAACAACATAACAATGTGTTTTTTTATCGAAGTTTGATGGCATTTGATTATATATAAGCCAATTAGAACATTATTGTTAGTACTTTTTTATGACACATTTATCATAGACACCACAGAAATAGAAATAATATTCAGTCATGCCAATTTGCTTAAATCAATTGAAACTACATCAATTATTCCATGCCATGCTATAATCGATAAGCAAGCTTCAAAATTCCTAAGTTGATTTTTATGCAAAAACTTTATCACATGTTCTATTCTTACTTTCACTATATGAAAATGTAAAAAATTATATTCAGACAAGAAGCGCAATATACAGATGCATATCAATATATATAAGTAGAACAAATGTACTTGTAATTTCTTGTACAATGATCGTGCGAAATTGTTTTTAGCAGCAATCTATGACACTGACAGCATAGATGCATATCACATTTTCGAACAACATCAAATTCGCTAAATATATCAAGGTTTCCTTAGAAATTCCATAGCAACAACTATATTCGAAGCATCGAATATCAAAATTTTATCCAAATTGAAATCTAGTTCTTGTAACAATATATCAATGTTGAAATGTAACATGGCCAATAACATCCTAAACATCTAGTCCAATGTCCATCAAAATTTTGACATAATTGAATTGCAAAGAATGCAATAGAACGACACTGTAATGATAATCGTGTCCAACAAACGCATTTGACTCAATGCATACACTATTGTTGGTATTCAATAGCTACATAGGAAATATGTATATACGATGTATATGACATTACGCATCAACATTTTTGACAATATAAAAAATAATAACTAGATTATAGTTATAGTATATGTACAAAGAAATTGAAAAGCAACACAACGTTGTCTTCATTTAATGTAAATTTTCCATGTACTCAAAAATCGTGCAGCATATAAAATGTTTTGGGTTTATTTTGCAAATATATTTGATATTGCATTTTTGTTAGGCCAGGAAGTAGTTCTTGCAATGTAGGTTCATTGGAAGTGCATTGCACATTATTGTTGTCGATTGTACATAAACTAACCCCTAGGCAATGTTTATATACAAAAGGGCATCTATGATTACATCTTACACAGTCAAACATTGCATTTTTTATCAAAGCAGAAGCCTCTATAGGAGAGTTGCAAATTTCACAAACATGTTCAAATGGAGTTGAATATACATTTGTTGTTATCATTGTACCCTCGACCTGTTTATACAGTACAAAATTTAATAATTTAGGCTATATGTGTGTGTGTGTGTGTGTGTGTGTGTGTGTGTGTGTGTGTGTGTGTGTGTGTGTGTGTGTGTGTGAATATGTTTTCAAATAGTCTTGTACACGAGATTTTTTGATAAAGTTGTCAATCTATAGTTACAAGATTTGTTGACCTGGTTGGTTTTTTCAAATCTTTGACCACTTTTGTTGTGAGTTACGTTATAAGTGGCAACTATGTTGTGCAGAACACCTTTTCTTTTACATATATCCTCTTGGTTATATTTTTAAATAGAAAAAATGGGAAATTTCCATGTTTTCAATTTTTGTTCCAGTGAAGCGAAGAAATGTCCATATGTCTCGAACAACTGCAGTTGATACATAAAATATTGTAGTTTTCATATAGCTACACCTAATATATAACAACATATAAACAAAAAACAATTGACAATGGAAAAGCATATTGTTTCTATGTGATCCTCTGTGTTTCCATCTTTTATATGCAAACAATATTGTGATCCAACTTTCCTAGCCAACGTGACAACAACTCCAATAGTTTCGATTGGATACATGTATGTATTACTTGCAAATTGCTTGATTGGTGTTCCTGGTATGAAATTGTATTCTTTTCAGATATGAGACATTGTCTTGACGATAGTTGATTCAAGTATCGATATAACACGATCACAATCACCACGGTCATAACTATTTTTTGATAGAATTTTTAAATTTGTAATATATATTCTAGCCCCGAGAACAATCTTTTGCTCATGTCTTTCAATGAGGTGTGCAGGAAAAATCAATGTAATTTCCATCATTCCATTTGCATCTGTCATGTCAACACGCAATATTTTGTGTGATCTATTCACTTTATCCAAATATGTGTTGTAAACAACCATCAGGTCTCCAATGAATACCTCCTGAGTTCTGCGACTGTTCAAGTCCTCTATTGAGACAATATTCAAAGTTGCAAAACTACATCATGGAATAGAAATTATAGAAAATAAGCAATATGAAAAACAATTTCAATGTATTTCTTGTCTAGCTGCAAAATGTACACTTTTATATACATACCTTTCTAATTGGTCTTGTTGTTCATGGATAGTTGCTTCACCTGTGCCTGTCACACTTGACTCCCCAACATTGATTGCTTCAATTCTAGGTATACCTATTTTTCTTGAACTGAATATATAAATTTACAAATTGCATAAGCAATTGACGTTATTAGCTCATCATGCTATTGCAACCTGCAAATAGAAATATCTTATAGGAATTCACCTATGGGTCTTTTGTTGGGAGTATGTCTGTGATGCACCAATACTAATACTTCACTGGCATGTCCAACGTCTCATGCTTGCAACAACAAATATGTGAATGCGTAGCACATACAATATATTTTATACTATGTTTAAATTGTCATATGGACGTCTTTTTTTTTTGTAGGACAGATGCACATCAACTATGAAAGTCGCAAAAGAACATTTCACACGATACGACACATAGCATTGAAAATTTTTTAATGACATGTACAAGATTAAACTATCAAAATGCCTACAAACAAAAAATATTTTCCAAGTGTAATAAACTTTGTTGTGAAAATTGACACATAGCACTGTCCACTATGACAAACTTGTACTTTTCTTCTAGAAGATTTATATGCATTTTCACAACACTTCAAGTCATATCCCACAATCAAAATGCATTAGCAATTATAAATTAGTGGTACAATGATTGCATGACCCTATGGAACATTAATAGTCAAGCACTCTAACAGCCAAATAATTTGCATGATGACAGAGTGATTTATGGCAATTTGTTTTGCAAAAAACAAAGGCTAATTAGAACTTGTGTGAAGTAAATGTTGTGGTTATCTATCATATTTCCAATGATTTCTATTAATCACTCCCCGTATTCTGTGAATAACTCAGGTCCGGAAATCACATATTACTAAATACGCAATGCTTTCTATTAATCATTTCATGTATTCCATGACTAACTTAGGTTCGGAAAGCACATGTCAGTAAATATTCCCTATGCAACTGGCCTTAAAGTAATACAACCTTGGTTATGTATTATTGATAACTTTCAAGTTTATCTTAAAGAAACAAACCTATAGCAGATAGAAAAAGAAAATAGCATTGTTGTGTTAATAGCATATGCACCACATATTCCAGTAACAATCTTTCTTAAGCAACAATTTAGAGAAGGTCCATGGAAAAATTTCCTTGCTAAACTTGAACGATATGACATGGACATTAACTTGGAGGAAGCTCCTAGATGACAAGTACTGTGAATTTATTACTAGTATTGAGGTTGTGCACATCACCCATGCAAATGATGCACTAACTCAATATGGAACCATCTCTCAGAATATTTGTTGTCAAAATCTTCTTTACCTATCAATTTACAAGAAAACCTAACAAGTTAGCATATTTTTGTATATTAGATTACACGAGAAGTAATGGGAAGTACATAGGACACTGGAAATGATGACACTCTCATACAGGCGATACAAGCACTATAGATCGTTTCTCACTATCGAAGCGTCAAGCAATCTGATATAGCCAGATCACACACGTACGACACGCTCGGATAGTTATCACCCAACAATGTACAAAGGACACTAGGAGTACAATGAATCGTTGGAACTGCATACAACATCAAAGGAATCTATATCTAAATTGCAATGCATAAGTACAGGAACACCAAGACATGGAGTCATCCTGAAAATAGGAACATCACCGCGAAAATTTCTAGTTGTATTTTGAACTATTTATACCACTTGCCAAGGCCATAGTATTTCCAGCCAATTTGCATTTATCCATGAATAGATCTCCCACTAGTTGTCAATTGAGTAGTTATACCAGCCACCCAACTACCCGATCTATTTATTCCATGAATCATACTTCAACTGCAAAGTCCCTACATCCATGGATTCTCTTAGCAAACATGTGATTTACTATAGGAAAAATTTCATGCAGATCGCTTGCAATCTCATTGTCTCATTCTCATGTCGGCTCTCACTAAGAAGGAAATTGTTGGGAAGGGGACCCAACATACAGTCGATGATAAATATTCCTAGCCTTTCGAAACAGTTTCTTGAGCTGTGCTTCAAAGCTATTGTGATTCTCCAACTCTCTATGTCGATATATACTGTGTGTATTTTCATGGATCAACACCTTTGCTAAACCTAGCAGATGCATTCTACAAACTTCCCCCTCCATCAATTTCATTTGTCCTCCTCTTCTTGGCTATCAAATAAGTGGATCCAGACAAGGGGATGACATCGATCCTGTCTGTTGCAACAATCACCTCAACTGTGTGATTCGAAAGTGCTCCAGTAACTGGAAAAATTTCTAGTTGTAGGACTTGGACCAATTACTGCTTCAATTTATGGAATACAGGATGAAGCACTCCCATGCCTCGCTTGTTCACATGAAGTCAAAGCATAGAGAAATCATCGGAAAAGACAAATTCACACCAAATCAAGATGCTACTTCTAGGATGACCTTACTCATTCCAAAAGATGTTTGGCACTACAACAACAACCCAGACATATGATTTACACTTACTCAAGTAATGTGCAGGTATCCAACCTAGCCAAATTCACAACACACACAATTCAACATAACATATTTCTGATCTCCCAGCATGACATGAGTCAAGCACCACCAAGCCAATAGCATGCAAAAATTGTTAAGTATTGAATCTTAGTGCTAGAAGTCTGCAACAGATTACAATTTTTGGAGAAACAATCTAGTGTGCACCAGATGTCAACACTTCCCTCGCTTTCTCTTCTTGCTTCACTATAACACCAACTGCATTAAGTGATGGTGTTAACAAATAAGCATTAAACGACAAGGAAATTACATATTAACAAAACAAAATCCATGGCCCGGATCCATGCAACCATTTCTCAAATGAGCAAAGTACATAATACAGTTCTATGAAATGTGCTGGTCTTCCTTTGTATATATCATTCTTTTCAAATGAAAATAATCCAAATTTTGATTTTGTTTTGCAATCTAGCATGTCTTTTCTCAATTCAATGGTTATCTCTTGTAATGGTAAATGTTTTTTACTTAGTCAATGCACTTCCATCCAATACATTATCCATTCACATATGACAGAGGACAGGCACATTTGTGTAATTCCCAGATAGCCTCAGGTGATAATTTGTTCACTTTGTCATAAAACATTCAATATGCACATAACTTGTAGTTGTGGACATCAAATATTTACAAATACTAGATATCCAACTCACTACCAACACAATAGGCATGGATGCAATATGCGCTTTCGATTATACACAGTACTATGCAATATTGATATATATTGTTGCATATGCATATAAGTTACCAAAAAAGGGGCAGTCGCTTGTCTAATTGTTACATGCATACCTTCTCTTGGGATATTGTTCTTCAGTTTCTTCTCCTACATTGCTTGTCACTTGTTTTTCTCCTGCAATTTCTCTATTTCATTTTCATGTGAAAGAAATAAACCAAACTCAATGAACATGAAAATAAAACCTTATGTCAAAATCACATCAAATACACAATGTTAAGGAATAACAAACGAATAGTGCACCAATGAAACTAGAAAAGTGCACATCTGCAACTCTTGTTCCATGTTTCTTTCTTTTCCCTATTTCCCTTTTTAACAATAATGATTGTTTCAATGCAATGCACATTGAACAAGTCTAACAACAATGTAGATCGATGGCAGCGAGATGCAAACACAATGAAAATTGTCGATATTTTAGTGTATACAAGACAAAAGAGACTGCCTCAAGCTCCTCCCACCGACCCCAAGCTTCCTTAGTAGAAACTTCCACCTCCACCAATTAGTAGGCTTCTGCCCAATCCTGATTTGCCAAAAAATGACAAAAATGACTTGAACTTTGACTTAGAAAGTGCTTTGACGAAGATGAGTGTAACAATACCTCTAAAGGAAATCATCAAATTTCCTTTAATGAAAAACAGATTTGAGAAATTATTCAAGGTACAAGATGAACCAATAGATCCCCCCATAATGCTACAAGCAGACCATTTCAGGGTACAATATGAGGATCATCCACCATTAATTATGTCTCTGCAAGTGAATAACAAACGCTTAAATAATTGCATGCTTGACTTAGGGGCAGGTGTGAATATGATGGCATTAAAGGTGATGAAACAGTTGGGTTTAAACACTACAAATCCTTACAGAAATGTGTGTGGGTTCAAATCCATGGATATTCCCACTCATGGTATGATAGAAAATGTGAAGGCATGCCTTGCCCGATACCCTGAAATAGTTATCTCGATGGAAATTTTGGTGGTGGACGTACATGATGTATGCAACATGCTCTTGTCTAGAAAGTTCGTTGCAATATTGGGTGGAACATTGCAGATGGACCTAAGAAGTATCAAATTACCTATGAATTATGGTACCTATGCTCTCTTACCCAATATGACTATGGCCAAATCTGATGTTGAATAAGTTGACATTGATTCAAAAACAGAAGAAATGCCTAAGCCAACCAAGGAATCTCTTCCAAGGTTTTCCCTAGATGACTTACCTTTTTCCAATGAAGCGGATTTTGATGCCATACAATGGCCAAAAAAGGAAGAGTGCTAGCAATTGCTAGACCAATATAAGGACAATAAGATTGGCTCTGTCAATTTTTTTAAAAAAGAAGACAAAGATATATTGGTTAGACCAAGCCAAGATGATGTCCTTACCATAGAATCCCACCCCCCTCCCTCAAGACAGCACACCAGAGTAATACAAGAAGCAGTTGATCTCAAAGGAGGGGGCTACAAGAAAGGGGATTTGGTTTTGGAGTGGGATACGAAATTGGGATAGCCCAATAATCATAAGGATTATAAGAAGTTTTGGTTGGTACCATTTAAAGTTAGAGGGAAGTTTGTCAATGACACTTGCTACTTGAACACATTGTAGGGAAGGAGGCTCTCATTACCAGTTAGTGTCCATCTCCTCAAACCCTGTTGTGGGGAAGAGACTTGACTCGTTACAAACATAGGTAAGTGTAGGTAGGTAGGCATTTGTATCTTTAATCTCATTGCATATATGTTGCATATCATGGTAGTATAGTTTGCATTTAGCTTAGCTTGATTTTCCATGCATCCTTATGACTTACATATTCTATTCTTGCATCCTGCATCATTACTATGTCATACTTGTAAGTTTTTGCATGTTCATATTTACATGTTAGAATAAAAATATTGGTAAGTTTTATTTTCAACATTCTCTTTTGTATTTTGATATTTTTATAAGAATAAGGGGTGATAGCACCACCCTTGATGCTCTGACGATTTTTCTTGATTGTGTAGGCACAGGTCATACCAGATATGTTGAGGTTCTCATGCGCTCTACGGTGAGCACATGTCCCCAAGTGGGAGCCTAATGTTACCCCCTCACACTAGGGGTAACTAAGGATATCATGTCTTGAGGCCCACGGGTAGTGTACATGGAGTGTCGAGAGCCAGATTGACTAGTAGAGCCCCACAGGGACCCTCCTATCTTGACTTTCACCATCAATCATCACTAGTGGCAGAGCAACATCCATCACACTAGCCTTTCCCCATAGGAAAACAGGTCTTTCTACATGAGGTAATAAGTTCAATTTCATGGTAAGTGTCACTTTAATAATTGAAGCATTTGAATATGTTGCAAAGAATCCTTTCTTGATTACAAAACATTTGATTGGAAATTATACCTTTTGCCTTATTTAACCTTGGTGGGTGTCATTACGTCCTAGTAAGTTGGTCACCCTCTGGAATGGGGTGCTAATAGGGGGTTTCTTGAAGTGTCATCGTATTGTTCCTGATCATACTTATCACTTTCCATACTTCTTCCATTTCGTCTCATCATGTTTTGGGTTTTCATGTGCACTAACCCAAGAAGGGATTGTACCTAATTTCATGGGAAGAAGGGGTTGAAGGCCAAGAGGGAATGTAGTTGGAAAAATATAAAAGGTAATCATAAACCTTCCAGATGTTCACCCTGAGATCCCGAGAACAATAAAACGCTTCTCAAAAAAATGAGGGACCCGTAAAATAAATAACTAATTAATCAATCATGCCAACCAAGGTAGAGCATATGTGGGCTATGAATTTCCTTTTTAGTGCCCCTTATTATATTCAACTTGGAAAAGCATGATAACCAAGTTAGAGAGTATGTGGCCTATGTATTTTCCTTTTTAGTGCCCCTTATTATCTCCAACTTGGAAACACTCTAATTAATTAATGGAAAATAAACGGGCTTGGAAAAATGTTGCATCGAACAAAGGGAAACACACCCTCTACAAAGGCACCCATAAATGAGACAATAAAAACCCTTGTATGTCATGAACCACAATGCCCAGAAGTATTACCCCACTCTGCCTCATACTCATACATGACTTAGATAGGTTTCCATTGGGAAACACCTTTGACTTGGGGATTGACAAACCCAATAGAATGCCTTGACACCCCTCTCACACCTAAATTTGACCAATTGTATAAGGTCTTTGATCATTTCTTTAGTTTGAAAAGAGGGGTTTGATGCACATGTTTGGGTAGTTCCATTATTATATGTGGCTTACTTGGCATGATTCTTGTGATTTATGGATCCTTGGAGGATGCATTTTTTTTTATTTGTAGGACCTCTCCCGGTAGACAGGTATTCATGAGGAGATGATTGTGTGCAGCCCTTCATGAGGGATTTGGAGCCCAAGGATGGATGCAAAAACCCCATGTATGGGGTAGGATTGTGATCACCATTTGCACATTGAAGAAGGAGGTTGTTCCTTTGGAGACACTCTGGCATGACTAGGTGATGAGCTTCACACCATTCCCCACTTGGACGATTGGTCTTTGGAGGCTTAGCATCATCCACCTAGTCCATGACGTCATTTGGGGCTACGGTTTGATGGTCAACTTGATGGATTTGATGATTTGACAGTGGGCATGAAATTTTTGCACATATTAACATGATGATGGGCCTTTGGAGGCTAACATTGCATTCTTCCAGCCCAACGTTCCACATTTGGAGATCAATGTCACCCAAAAGAGGGATGATGTCACCCTTTTAGGGTTTATGTTGTGCAAAATTTTATTTTTATGAATTATAAGGGGAAAAAATGAGAAGTCGACCCTCTTTATATTTTTAAGTTGACAATTAAAGTGGACAAATTAGGTCAACAGATCTCATATAAATAAACCTCTTGACATTTTGTTTTCATCATAACTCCTCTTCTCACAAGAGGACTTTATCTATAAAAAAATCCCTCTTTGGCATACTAGGACTCTTTTACTCATGTGCTAGGCTTGGAGGAGCTATTTTTTGGATGTCTCTTGGTGTGTTCTTGGTGGAAAAATCTGCAACTAGGGTTTGTGCTTGATTATTTTTGGTGAAGTAAGTAAAATATGCAATTTTCATTTCATGCATTGAATGATTATGATAAATTTTACTTGTTCATATTGAAGATTATGATATTTCTTGCTTAAAACCCTAGAGAAGAGCATAAGGTGTTGTTGACGGGCGAAACTGACCGTTCGTCAACTGGGAGAGTGGAACTGGTCCGGGGTTGTCTAAATAACCCAAGCCGTTTGGAATGGACCACCCTGACGAGTTTAACGGCTCCGTTGGCCGCTCTAAGGTCTTCTATGAAAACCAAAGAGAGAATTGATCCGAGCTAAGTAATCTAACTAAAATAAAGGAAACTAGAAACTAATAAGACAAAGAAAAAGAACTAATATACTAAATACAAACTACTCTAACTATTTTATCTACAAACTATAAATTACTCTTGTAATAACTCAAATCAACTATCTAATTATCAGCTACAATATTTCTTATTCACAAATGTGCACTATGAACAATCTACAAATTTGATTAAAACCTGCAAAACTCATGTATATTCTGCCCTAAGACAGCCAAGAATCTCTTTTTGATTTTTATATTTATGAAAAGGAAATAAACATTACTGAAATTAAACAATCTGATATAAATCTAACTAAGATTATATCTAAATTAAACTACTTAATCGAAAAAGTAAACAACAAACTAATTGACCTGGAAACGCTCCAAGTCTGCCCTATGTATGATGACTTCTTAAGCTGGTCGGGGAGGAAACTCGCACCGTTTTAGCCCTTAAGATTTTCGTAAACGATCAGCTATGCTGCTTCTTGAAGTATTTTATAGGACAAACAAGACATAAAAGAAAATCATAAAAATCTTATGATTATAAATTCCTGCAATAAGGGAAACCTATTATGCAGAAAACTTATATGTAACAATTCAATCTATGAAGAAGACAAAGCTATCATTCACAAACTGAACTAACAATTGTTATGTCTTTTATCGATTTGGAAGAGACAAGATATGGATAACAGTAATAAAATTATATCATTTGAATTTGATTTAGATAGCTAAAGTAATCATAAACCATAAACAAAGTGATATACAAAACATGAAACAAAATGTTGATATATTGAAAAGCAAAAGCTATGACAAAACATCAATTCTGCTCCAGTCTGTAACAGAACTCCATATCCTTGTTCTCCCACAATTGAGGATGTCGATTGTTACAAAAATAATAAGTATATATAGGTTTCTCCATAGGGTAAAACATCCCTGTGGATAATTCTCAAACAGTTTTACATAATCAGAAAAAAAAATCTCAAAATCCCTTAAACTAAGTAACTAAAATGCAGATGAAATCCTTAAGATATCCTCCAACTGCTCCTCATATCTATTGCCAATTCGAATTTTCCTGGAACAGAACACAAAGATCAAATTAGAAGGATATTTTATTAGGAAAACAATAAAGAATTGACTTTACAGACTTAGCTACAGAATCATCTGATTTTGTAGCTAGTCAAAAATAGAAAACAGGACCAGATCTTAATCGAATCGAATCATCTTTTAATAATCCTCAAAAACGAATTACTAATAATTCAAGTGAATTTATCATTTAAATCAAGTCATATCAAAATAAATGCAATCGGAACAGAGTAAGGAATGCTCTGTTTTTAGTTATCATAAAATCGAGGCAAATAATAATCATACTGTCTCGTATCCAAATGCAATTACAAGCCAATCGTATGATGGAATCCAAAATAGATATGACAATAATCGATTCTTATCACAATCGATTGGTTACAGCTGTGTGAAATTCATATCGTTTTATTCAATTGTCAAAATAGACAGGTTGTAGCAATTACAATCAAAGCGGAACATATCCATTAAAATTTGTTGTAGAATGCGGTTGCTGAGTATCGCATGGTGAACAGACATGACAAAAATAATGATCATAACCATTGTTGATTCATTATTGTCATAGCAATAAATCGATATCGTTCAATTACACGCAAAGATAGGTAAATCGTTTAGAATGGAATCAGACTGAATGAGTAACAATCAAACGCATTTCCTTATTGATCACCACACAGTCAACAGACAGTGTCTTGATAGAGTCAACAAAATCCATAATATAATCCGGGCAAAAAACTGAAATGAATAAGGCTGGGTTTAATTATAGACACAAATCGTAAGACTTGGATACGATAAATTTCATTCCTCAAATTGAATTCAAATGATATATCTGTTACAATCGAATACAGTCTAAATTGAGTCGGTTGGGTATAACATCCACTATTCATATCGATTCGTAATTTGATTATGTAACAAAACGATATTCGAATTGGTCCGAACATAGAATATACAATCACAACAACTAACCAATTTTCCCATCATATCGCACAGGATATAACCAAATCGAAAAGAGATATTGACTGTGTTCCAAGATTGGGATACCAAAATAACCTGTGTTTAGAAAAGATATCAATAACAGAGTATTCAAATCAAATCCAATCATGATAAATAAAATTAAATCTAATCAAAACCAATCCAAAAATTAATTAACAAAACTTATAAACAACAAATGCATGACAGAGCAGGTCAACAATGTACACAGAGTTTATGAACGTGCCATACAGATGGGTGAAAGTTATACCAGCGAGATTGTTGAGGCTATGCCAATTTGGAATTGACGATTGTCGTGGCTGACTCGACATTCTTGAATAGAATTGAGCCAGTTGTTCGTTGCTTTTTGTCAAAGGGTTCCACCTTCGCGTTATGAACAGTGAGCTTTGCCACTTGGTTTTCCAAATCATGGATTCTAGATTGCAACATCGGCACATCCAAGTAGTATCTCTCCAACCATAACCCACACTAATCACAAGGCAGAACAGCAGGTTGAGCAGAAGGAGGTTTCGATGATTCACCGAGGGGGTTTAGGTCTATTTCTCGCCATGCGAGAAATTAAGCGAGCGTTTTTCTTGCCTTTAGCATTAGTTTTAGCTTTAGGTTTTTTGGTTGCGGGTTTAGCAATTTCAACCTGTTTAGTCACAGCCATAGGCAAATTCGTAGGTGGGTCGGGTAGAGGTTTGGGTAGCAAAACGTTGTAAGGCACAGGGGGAAAAGGATGGGTTTCAGCCACCATAGGTTTATCAACCTGCGGAGGGTTTGATTCTTCAAAGCCATTACGACTTAGAAAATCATCCCAACAATCACGTCGTAACCCCAACTCATAAACCATAATCATTTTAATCAACCCCAAATGGAAGAGGCTGGTGTCAGCCTGGCTACGCTTGTACCTTTTAGCCATCTTGAACAAACGTCTATGCAGGTAGTGGGGCATACTATGTTCGAAACCCATAAAAACCATCAATAGACGAAGGTGAAACAAGAAAATGAACCCGTACCTGCCCTCACAAGTAATGAATTGCTTGATTATCATTAGGAGATCATACTAGCGTGGTTTTAACATTTTTTCAGGAAAGCCTTTGTCGCAGGAGTTCACCGTTCGAGACTGGAATAACAATGTCCACGGGACATCATCCACCTTGCAAATTTTGGACCACTTATGTCTCGTAACAGGCAAGCTGGTTGCCGAGCTGAGAAACTGTTCATTAATTTCAAGTTGCACATCTCCAACTTTGGCTCGGCAGCCATCGAATGATAACGCAAATTTTCGAGCCACACTAGAGTTATGACCATCGAATTTCCTTATGAACGAGAGCCATCCGAATTTTACCAGGTCGCTATAAGTGCTATCAAACATCAGCAATGCTTGGCACCCGTTGGTCTCGGCCCTTACGACTGGAGCCATGGCTTCTGTGCATAGCAGGGTTTGAACCGAACAAAACAATGCACAGGGTCGAAAAATGGTTACGGCTAACAGCTGCAGCGCTCAAAGAGGAAAGGATTAATTGTATGCGTGCAAAGGTGGTGGGATTACCACCGTCATGCAGTGCATTAATGGGTGAGTACAGTGTTGTTCCATCCATAATCATAATGTTTAATCCATATGAATCGGCCAACCAAACAGTTTGGGCGGTGGTCAATGTATCAACTCGCCATAGTATATATTAAAACCATTCAATCGAAACCCATAAAACAACATACCAAGCAATGATCCAAATCAAAACCCAAAGTTTAAACAACGCACCATTGTAAAAAAAAAAAAACATTTAAACCAATGTTAATCCAATCGTGCCATCGTGTAAGTTCAGACTTATTAAATCAAACCAAAAGTTCACCCGATCGAGATTTATAATTCAAACCTTTGTCATGCAAATCGAAACTCATATATTGAGCATGCGCTCACAGCATAATTATAATCAAAGTTTTATGAAACATTATGACCAAAGACTTTGTAAAATTGATAAGTCAAAGGTTTAAAAACAATAAGGATCACATCATATAAAACCAACATCAATCATGACCCTTGTAGAATCAAATGTAACCAATAAATTTGCATGCTCAATGGCTTATTAATCAAACAAATCCAAATGCGCAATCAAGGCGAATGGGCATTGTTTGAAAGTCATTCGTAGTCATATGATAAACTAATGGTAAAGTGTCTTTCAGAAAATCAATAAAAGACTACGACAGTCCAAACAACAATGGAGGAGTTTTCACACTTTCAGTTGTGAAAACTGAATCGAAATCAAATTGCAATTGTCGCAAGAAATGAAACAAATGTCTAGTTGTAAAATGCGACGATGACTTGTCGATTTAGAAAACAATTAGGTGTAGGCAGCTTTTAGGGCAATTAAAAAAAAATTGAATTGGCTGCCAACAGGTGTTTCCTCCTCTCTCTAGATCATTTCACTTATTAAATTGCTAAGAGAATCTAGTGTAGAATAGGCTTCTAATGCCCTAGAGTGCTAGTGCTTTAGGATTCTTGTTCTAGAAACTTGTTGCTATATATTTCAAGAGTCTAAGGAAGAAGAAGAAATTCACTAGATCCCAAAAGAGATTTCTCTCTAGAAAAAATCATCTTTTGAGTCTTGAAGCTTGAGGCCTTAATGTGCTAGAACCTCAAACTTCATCTCATCATCCTTAGAACATTACTATCATCATTTATTTCTCCAAGTTGTATTGTTGTTGTAATTGACTCCATAGCCCGAAGGGAACTAGTTTAGTTGCTCCTTTGTGAAGGAATTGATCAAACAACTCTCAAACTTTACTCTATAAGGATTTTACTAACCTTCCCTAACCCTAGCTTAGCTAAATTCACTAACTTCATTGTTTTTGTTACAAAACACAGATATAGCCATCTAATTTGCTTCATTTTGTTGCATACACTAACTTAATACTAGCCTAAATTAATCATAAATTGCTTGGAATAATTGGAATACAATCAATTGGGTTTATACTAAGTTTTCATTGTGATTTCATGCAATTTTGAACTAAATTTATTGTGGTTGTTACAAATTACTAATTGTTGTTGTAAACCTTTATATTTCTGCAATTTTGTATCAGCTAGTATATATTTTCACTGTCTACTATCTTTGGAGGTTTTTATATCATATTGGTACTTGGAAATTGCTATATACATGCTATATTTGTTCTTGTTCCATGAAGGTACCCAAATATCATCCATTTTCCTCAATTCTATAGACATAGACCTTGACTTAGGTACCAGTGAGAGGGTGCTCCAAACTTGGCTATATCATTTTCTATATGTTCCCTTGAGGTTATCGAGGACACCTCCCTTGGGATGGACCTCATCCATACCTAAAATGTGGGGATTTCCTACTAAGGTGAAAGTGGTGAGTTATCCTATAGTTACGCTGATTTGATTTAGTTGTCTTGGGATTGGACAAGTACAAATTGTGTGATAACAGTACTATTGGGGGGTCTTAATAGGGGTATTGTTTCCATATCCCTTACCATACATAACATATTCCATCTATCCTTTCTTTGTTTTCCTTTATTTTGGGTTGGTTGTTACATGTATCCCAAAAAGGTCCATGCTTCATAATCCCATGAGAAGAAGCAGTTTGAATGCCCGAGGTTGATGCAACGTTATAAAAAAAATATGATATAGAAAGAGAAAAAATTGTAATTCAAAATGCAAGGCAAATAAACAAACAAGAAAAACAAAGTCTAAAAACCAAGAAAGAAAGTGAAGCATGAGTTCTACCCCCTCACTAAGAGACCATCACCCCAAGTCATATGCAATGAATTCATACCTAACAAAAGGACTTATCAAATCAAATTCAAAAGCCAAAAAAGGTTGAAACAATAAATAAAGAGGAAAATAAGGGTTTGTAAAGACACAATGCTAATGAAATGTTACATCGTTGCATAAGTGCTCCCTCTACAAAGGTGCTCATGAGGATGACTATCATACATGGCCTTGCATGTCAATGACATCCACTCATGAAGTAAA
The DNA here is from genome assembly GCA_009831015.1 of Picea engelmannii. NCBI lineage: Eukaryota > Viridiplantae > Streptophyta > Pinopsida > Pinales > Pinaceae > Picea > Picea engelmannii. The sequence continues at coordinate 363,875 of ML800782.1, forward strand.
CCCCAAATCATACCACATACCATTACACATACTCATTCATGGGTTTCTTTAGACATGCTTCTTATCTTGGGTATTGGCAAACCTAATAGGGGGTAATGATGATCCTCCCATACCTAAACTTGGAAAATTGTATAACTTAGTAAGCTAGCATAAAGTTTGAAGAGGATACTTAATGAGATATATCTAATGGATTTTGCATTGACATAACTCAATTTATATGTTGTGTTTGAATTTTGTACCTTGCCTATGATATTCATGGTGCATTGGACTACATGATCCCCTCCTCGGATGATGGATTACACATAGCCACATTATTGATTGACAATTGGATCCTTTGAAGGACATTGAGGGGATACTAGCACAATTTCATGGACGTTATCCTCACCACTTGAGAGAGTTCATTCCACACTTCTAGTTGGATGTTGATATTTTTTATGAGACACCCTAGAACACATGGCCCGATTTTGAACCTTTTGATGATGGGACGTTGCATGTTGATGATGATTTAATGGGACATTGCACCTTCATGGAGATTTTGGGATTCCTGATGATGATATGGCACCTTTTGATGAAACATCACACCTCTTAGGGACATGAAACACCACTTGGGGATGAAATATTGCACACTTTCATGGAAACATATCACTTTTGAGCCTCTAGACATCATTTTGGAGTGAGAATTCCACTTCATGAGGCCACACGTGTGAGATTGTGAGAACATTTATGAGGGATGATTTGATGTTTGAGCCACTTTACTTCATGTTGGAGGTATTAATGTTTGAGCCACTTTAATTCATTTTGGAGGCATCATTGGGGGTATTAGTGACCTATCCACTCATGTATCATGTATTTTTTATACATTATTTCATTATCCCTAGGGTTTGTGAGATAAAGAAATCATTTTATGTTTTTATGGATTCTATTGTGTTATAAGGGTGATATATCTCTCATACAAACAAGAGAAGCACTTATCACTTGTAAATCATTTCTACTTGTGGAGATACTTCACTACTTGTCCACTTCTACATTCTCTCGTATGAAAAATGTTATGGATGGCTAGTTAGAGAGAATTTTTGGAGAAGATGTGTTTGTGGATGCTTTTCTACTTCATGTATATTCATTGCTAGGGTTTTGATGGATGAAATATTTCTTGAGTAAGTGGTCTCTTGTTATCTTGTGGTTTTGTTTATGAATGAATTTAAGTGTAATGTTTCCTTTCTAGTGTTGGTTAAGGATTCTCTTGGATTTTTCTTGAACAATCCCTTCTTATTAAATCTCTTTGAAAGTTACTAGTGAATAACCTTCCCTTTAATTGTCCTTAATATACTAGGAGGATCTTCCAAGGTTAGTAGTGAACAACCTCTAGATATCACTCTAGATCCACTCACTTCTCTCCAAAGGAGTCCTTAATTGACCACATATGCCCAAAAATATAGTAGGCAGTAGTCACTATCTCAATAGTCAATCATCAATTTCTGAATTTTACTCTATTTTTATTGTTTTAGGGTTAGATTAGGGTTTTATAACCACAAATATTCATTTTCAGCCATAAAGAACCTAGACATTGCTTTTCACGTAGGTTGTTGACCTAATAAACATTGTTAAACCATCTAGGGTTGTAAGTCTAGGGTTTTAGGGCATATGCCTCTTGAATTTATTATTTTATCGATAAATAAAACCCTAATTTAATTCATGTTTTATCCCTCTTGTTTCATTGGTTTATTACTTATTAAAGGGATGATTTTATTCCCAATGTAATAACTTGTTTTCCTATTGTAATTTATTATATTTTTCAAGTTTTATAATTTCCTTTAGATTTTTCTTCTTTTGTAGTGTTTGGGGATCCTCTTGAGCCTTAATTTGACTTAGAAAACCTCATAGGTTGACCTATATCCTCATCTCTTCAAATTTGGAAACTTATTTTACTTACCACCTTATTCTTACTTTGTCTATCTTATTTCATTGGTGGTATATTTAGTAGGTAATTGTGAGGCCCTATAATTGATAGTGTCTTGCCTAGGGATTCTTGGAAGCTACTAGGGAAGCCTCCCGTGTGTTGGATTTACTCCTTCACTAAAGAGAGGGAATTTGTTTACTAGGTTGACAATTGTGATATCTTTTAATGTTCCACTAGTCTTGTGCCTTGTTCTGGATTTGCACTAAGGTGCTCGATTGTGTGGTAACATGATGCAATTACCATAAGTATGTAGTCAAGATTCAACTACAACTTTCATTGTTTTCCAAGGAAATGTACTTGTGGAAAATCCTCTGAATACTTCACCATGTTCCATGGATGGTAATCAAGGTAAATCGTCGGCCCTGATTACAAGGCTTCGCATCGGGGGAATCAAGAGAGTTGAACCAATGACTAAAAACAAACATGATAAGCTCACGTCTGGCTCTAGACCAATTGATCTTACCCTCGAGGATCGACTACAACTTTCATTACAAGGCACTACTCATCAATATGTATGTATTCTTCCCAAGTGATTATAATGACATGAATGAAGATTCACCAACAATTATCAAATAATCAGAATGGCTTCATGTGCTTATGATCAACTCCAATTCAAACATCATTAACATTAAACTCCATTCATTAATGTATGCATGAGATGGTCATTATTCAATCCATTCATATCACTAACAAGAATACATGGTTCGTATTATTATGAAGTCTTTGTAATAACTTAAAACAATAGGGAAACAACTATGTGTTTAACCCACTTATTTGAACATCATTAAGAGAGGAAGTACATGCTAATAACCTTCATTCAAGCCATTATTCTAATCCAAAATATATGATGCTCTCTTAGCATTAGATTCCAATGCATGAGACAAAATTTAAAGTAATGGTTTGACAATTCAAGTCTATGTACACACGTGCAAGCAGGGGAAGGGCAAACATGTGGAGGAAGAGACCCACTATAGTGTTGGGAGTATAGCCTATACGGTCCATGTATGGCCCCCAAACACTCAACAATGGCTCATACATATTGTGGATAGGTTTCAACTAATCGTTGAGCAATGTATGGTATCTCAATAGTCTACAAGCAATAATTGAAGCTTTGAAAAACAAGAAAATAGCATGTGGAAACCATGGCAAGAAACAATGACGTTTTTCCCTTCAACAGTCAATAAACAAGAAAAATAAAAATTGGAAACTTTCTACAATAATGCAACAACCCTATTATATGAGCCATTGAGATTGAATTATCCTGCCATTAAAATAACCAAGCAGTGATTGAAATACGAACTATTAATAGAAAAATGAATTTTTGAGTGAAGTTAACATAAATACAATGGGGAATTCTCCATTTTAACCATGAATTCAACTACTAGCGACATATTAAGCATCTCCAAGAACAAAAATAACTCATACACAATATTTTCACCTTTCCATTCTTAATTATCATCATTAACACACTCAGAGTTGCACATTAAACAAAATAAAAGCATAATTTCACATAAAGGAATTACTCCACAACCATAGAGAAATCCATACACAAAGACATTGTATTTACCCTGGAAACCCAAATGGGAAAACCGGCTTTGAATGGTTGCTCAGTTCTCTCTTTTTGCAATCTTTGGTTACAATGCAGTGCATGGCTCTTTATGCATACTTCCCTCTTTCGCCAAAAGACCCTTTAAGATTCAAGTTACAAGGAGATATAGGAGAGTTGGAGGGTAATGGGAAGGCCAAGACACTGACATATCAGTTCACATTTCTCTCTCTCTCTTTTCTCTCCTATTTTCGTTTTTCTATTTTATTCAATTTTGTTTTTTCTTTGTCTCATTTAATTTGTTTTGCACTTGCATTGTCCTTGTAGTTTATCTAACCTTCATTCATTATCGAATTACATTTGCAAGTATTGAGTCTTACAACCATTCGCTTGTTCATATCCATTTTGGATCACCACATAAAGAGAATTTACCCAAGAAATACTCCATAAGAAGCTCTTCACATGGTATTGTTCACCCAATTTTGAAACTAGAAAGATATTATACAAGAAGAGTGAACAAGAAAACCTATGGATCACAAAGTTTAAGTAATCAAGGGTTTGATTTTATTGAATATGTAAGTCATATTTTCTCAAGAAACTCAAGACCCCTTAGTCCTCAAAAATACATGGTTGCACCTTGGTTGGATGAGAACTACAAGCCTCTAGAATTTTCAAACATCAATGGGTATCCTCATGATATACTATAGAAAGTGATAGATAAATTGTCCACATCCCAAGGAAATAATATTGTATTTTCTAGAGATCATTGGAACACATTTATGGCTATGATTTGAAAGGTACAATATTGGACATCTAGATGTACTCATGAAGTATGCCATATATTGGTTTACAAGGTTGCCAGATAATAGTATTAGCACAAAAGAACAATTGGAGAATGATTTCATGGAAAAGTGGGGAGAATGTAGGGACAATAAGCATTTGTTGGTTGCTTTGAGTAGTGAAAAAAGAAATGAAAATGAAATTGTAGAGGAGTTCAACAAAATGTTCAGTCAAATAGTGCAAAGATTACATGAAAATGATAAACCCCCAGAGGCAATTGTTTTTATTTACTACATTGATGCATTTGATGGAGAAATTGATTTTCAAATAAGGGATGAATAAGGTCAAAAGATCCACAAAATCTCAAAACACCAAGAGTCGATGGTGAAGACTGAGAAGAATATGATAGCCTCTCGCAAGTCCAACTTGCTTGGTTTTTTAAGAGAAACTACATCTAGGGTAGGGCTTAAAGCAAGAACAATGAATACAGATAGCCTAACTTTTGACCCAATAACACCATTAACCGAAGCCATAAGGCACATGGAATATAGTTTCACTCTATAGAACATTTTTATGAAAAATAGGTTGGTTCAACTGGAAAGAGCCTTGCATAATCAATATCCACCATGTGGAAATAGTATATGAGATAGAAATAGAGGTCCTCAAAACCAAAGGCTTCCAGTTCCTCTAAAACCTAATAATGTAGTTGACCATGAAACGATGTCATGGTGCCATACCTGTCAAGATTTCATGATGAAGATTCATGTCCAGAAACCAAAGGGTCTAGAAGGTAGGCCAAAGAAGCAAATAATGAAGATATTAATGAGTTTGATAACATGAATTATGTTGGGGAAGACGATCTCGTTTGGAATGTAGTAGGAAAATTGTATGTTATTTTTGAAGACCATATGAATCAAATAAAGGGTAAAAGTATAGATTCAAACATAATCACAAGGATGTATGGTCAAAATCCCACTCAGGAGAAATTATGAAAGAAGATGAGGGATAAAGAGT
>ML800783.1:0-16519 GCA_009831015.1 Picea engelmannii
GGAGTTTCTCCATTCTTGATTCACCTTCCTTGTGTCCTCATCATGAATTTCATGGGATACATTTTCACTTTCAGGTGTCCTCTCTATTAGGAAATTTTTCAATCCTTCCATGATCTCCCCTTTTAAAGCATCCATCTTAGTATCCATCTTAGCTTCCATTGAATCCATCATCTCTTGTAGTTCATCTTTGGTTACTTTCTTCTTTTGTAAATCATTTATGTCCCTACACATTTATTCACCTTCATCAAGAGTCCAAGTAGGATTGTCTGGAGGCTTATTTGGTGTAGAAGTGCCCTTTTTTGGTGGCATGTTGGTCAAGTATCACTTTAAACCTTGATTTTGAGGTGGTTCTGCTAGACAATCTTCCTTTTATTGTATCTCCAAAATTTCGGCCCTTCTGAGTATGAAATTTTATTTTTTGTAGGTCTCTGATATTTCTTCTCTTCAATGCCATAGGTCTGATAAAAATTGGATGTGCCAAGTGGAGTTTACGATAACTTCCTCGCAACTTGCTGATTTTTGGACTTTCCAGGAGATCTCACTTGTATAGCGTGCCTTGCACAAAATAATTGATATAAAATTTTGAAACACATACCAACACTACTATGAGCTGTCCACTATCCAATGCAACTGGTCTCACTCAATTTGGATACTCTAGGCAAATTTATGATTGTTTTACCTAGAACACCTGCTTGAGACTAGTCAGATATCCTATATTCCACAGGGTGTATCCACAAATTTAAGATGGCCTAGAAGATGAAATTTATACCACATAAACTTACTAATTTCTGAGAATATCTGTCAGATTTCAGGGTTTGAAACATTACACAAATTTTTTTATAGCGAAAATTCCGCAATGACTCAATTCATGATGATTCCAGAACCCTATCTTACAAAGGATGTATCTATGAAAGTATAAGGCCTCAGGAGCTGAAATTTTAACCCAACATACCTTGATCTGTTTAATAAATATCCTCCTAGCCATTTCTTCTGAATCATTGTAGAAAAAAAGTTATAGCGAAAATTCCATGGTGTCTCAGATGTAGTAGCGAAACCCCAAGACTTTGAGCTCTGATACCATATGTTAAGAACCAAATATCAATATAGCATAGAAAAACCTCAGAATAAGTACTCAATTCCTTGAAAAAGAGATAATTTCAGATAATAAGCCTCTTCGAGGAGGCAACCTCCTTTTACCCCACATAAATGTTAACGCACAAGATGATTCCAAATGAAAATGTCTCCTTGGTATATATAGGCGACTAGGAGGTATAATTACAACTAACGGAATAAAGCCGACATAAATAAAATAACATTACTAATGTAATATGCCCCAATTAAGGGGTAATGAGCCAATATTAGGGCTTAACAATGAGCTCCAGAGGAATCAAGTTTTAACTCTGAGATTCTTGAAGCACAGAGTGTCGGAGAGCCAAAGAAAATCTAGACCGTTAGATCCAGAGGGGTACATGTCGGTGGGTTGTGAGATCTGGAAGGGAGGAAAAAGGTGAAGTGTTGAAACACCTGAAGATTCGAAGAGCCGAGAGTCGTCGATCTGTCGAAGGACACTTTTCGGCAGGTTGCGAGCTCCGAGAATTTTGTCATGGGATTCTCAGTTTGAGAACTGAGGTCGTCGAACCTCGAAGGCCTGAAGACCCGAAGTGAATATGAGCCATCAGATCTGGAGGAGACGTGGTGAAGATCTGTGAGCTCTGGGTAAAATACCAAAACAATCTCTAACCGTCAGATTCAGGGGAGACGTGGCGTGAATTCGTGTACTTCGGGTATAAAATCGAAAGAATCCCCAACCGTTGATCCAGGGGGGGGCATGTGTTAGTCAATCACAACCTTCGTATAAAAGCATTGGGGAAAGGATGAAGTTTGAGATTCGAAATAACCGAAGTTCAAAACTTGGAGGAGATCGCGACCGTTTATCGAGGGTAGGGTCTCAGGACCATTTATCTGGGTTTAAAGGTGTTGGCAGCCAATTCACATTTTTTCCATTGTCTTATAGGATGCCTACACCAATGTTTTGCAAACATCATTTTTTCGTCGCAATTTTCAAATAGACGACATTTTTATTTTTTCTGCGACATTTGCATATTCACCTTCGTTTTGTTTTCACGACTGTAAGTGTGAAAACTTCGTCTTTCGAAGTCGTTTTAAAATCACTATCTGAACCGCCATTATCTTTTTGTCGATATGCCTATTGCACTTACCTTTTATTTATCATTATACAGCTGGCAAGATCCTTTGAGCGATACTCATGCTTCGATTGATTTTGTGATTTGGTTTCATTGATTTTGTAATGCATTGGTATTTGGATTGGATTTTTATTTGACCTACTTGACCTTTGGTTTCATAAGATACATGGGTATTATGTTTAAATCTTTCATACATATCTTTTTAATACAATGCCTATGTTTGTGTTTTCATAACTATTGGTTTGTTGATTATATGAATACTCATCGACACATTGGTTAAACTATTGATCTGAGATGATACATTGGCGCATGGTTAAACGTTTTGATATTGATTTCGAATTGTATATTAATGGTTCAAAAAATTTGGCACAACGCTGATTGCACGCGTTGGTTTATACACTCACCATTGTTTTCATTGGTCGACCAAGTGATATGATTGTTGAACTATGGAACAGTGGGTTGAACAACTATGAAAATCGGCGGTTGTACTTTGGCAGTAATTTTTTTGCATGGCAGGGATAAGCTCCACCACCTTCGCATGATGGAATTTATGCCTATCCCTTTTCTCCGTTCACTTCTGTTAGCTCGGGTAGCTCTGCTCCTGTGTGTGTTATGATCCAAACACTCAGCTTACCATGTGCTCGGCTCCATGGCACCAGTCGTGCGAATCGAGCCAAATGGTAACCAAGCTTTGTTAATGTTTGCCAATGCTCGCAAAGACTTGGAGGATAATGGATGGCTCACCTTCGTGCAACATTTTGAGGGTTTTAACCTAGTTGTGGCGCAACAATTCGCCATGACTTTCGATGGCTGTAGAGCCAAGGTGGGAGACATACAGTTGCAAATCGATGAGGAATTTATCAGTTCTGCTACAGGGTTACCCTCCTCGGGACAGCGTTGGTTCAAAAATTTGAAGGTCGAGCAGGTGCCATGGACACTACTTTTCGTCTCGCGCAAAGTTACCTCGTGTGACATAGGTATGCCCATCTCTGCACTTAAACCACGATGGCACTATACTTTGATGGTAGTCAAATAGTTCGTCACCTGTGAAGGTCGATACAGACTCGTTTTCCTCTACCACCTGCGTTTGTTAATGAACTTTATGGGATACCTGTTGAATTTGCCCTTTTACTTTCATCGTAGCCTATATAAAATGTCGAAAAGGTTTAAAAGGTAGAAGGCTGACAGTAGTATGTTCCACCATGGGCTTATTAAGCTTATGATTCTTTATCATTTGAGTTTACATGGTGATAGTTGGAGAGATTTCGTCACTCAAAATGGTTTCGATGACTCGGACCCTATACAGGTTGACAAGCCTGTGGTAAATGAAACCAAGGCCAAACCACCCGTGCCCTTCCATATCCTATTGCTCACTCCTAAGCCTTCAGTCGACCCTCCTATTGATTTACCAGACATAGGAACTGAGAAGGCCGAGACTATTAAAAGGCCTGTAAGCAAAAATCCCAAGGCAAACCCTACGGCTTATGCCAAGGGTAAAAAGAACGCTCGGATGATTTCAAGAATGGATAGGAACAAACCTAAACCCTCTGCTGAGTCAAAGCCTATTAATCCTTAGTGAGGATTCGGATTCTGACGTAGAACGTTTTCTAGCCAGTGAGTACCCTTACTCACAGGGTTTATGTCTCGAGCCACCTTACGATTTCGTGTCGAATCTTCCCCCTTGCCTAAGGAATAATCCCAGTTACCCGGGGATTAAATTGCCTAACGAAACCCTCAGCAATGTGATCAAACCCTCGCCTGCTCTTTCAAACCCCACACAGCCGTCCTGTGACCAATGTGATTTATGGATGGAACGATACTACATTGATGTTCCCATACTCCAATCGAAAATTCAATCGCTGGAAGATCAAATTGCAGTGTTGACCAGCCAGAGAAACCAACTCCAAGCAACTGATAAAAAGAAGAAGACGATAGGATCCATCCTTTTCAAGAATGTTGAATTGGCTACAGTCGTTATCAACTCTAAATTGTTGTGACCAAGCCGTCTCGTCGCTGTACAGGTATGAAAATTTGATATCGTTTTTGTTTTGTGAATGATCAAGGTTAATATAATAGTTTGAATTCTGTTTTTAAATAGCCCAGTCTCTCATTCAAATGCCTCTGTCATTCGGTGATCATCCTGTATATTGTGTTGCTTTGCTAAAAATAAATTGAATTTAGTTTTAGATACATGAGTTGATCATTCCCAGTATAGCCATCGTTAGATTTTTATTGGATTTGAATGGTTATCGTTTGGATTTGATTTGTTGGTTTGCCTAATTGAGTTAACAAAATTGACGATTTGTTTTCAATTGAATTCGTTTTGTATTTACTCTGAATAGGAAGTTTTTTCTCGCTCAATTTAGAATGTGATTATGTATGGATTTGATTTCGTTATGGTTCGTATTGCTGTGATTGGTAAATGATTTCAATGAGTTTGATGGTTACGATCCTATAATATATTGTGTCATATAATTTTCCAAATCGGGAATACCACTTTGTCAATTTAATTTGGAAAGGATTGCTCTGTTTCGTATGAAAACAATGCTCTCAGTTAAGCCTGTGCAAATGCGCCTGAATCATGGAATGGATTTGATTCATGATAACTATGATAAACCCCAGCCGATTGATTCGCTCGATTGGATTGCTGTTAGTTCGATCATTTTCATGAGTTAGATTCGTATCATAAATGAATGCTCTGTTTGATTTCAAAAACGAATTGATTGACTGTGTTATCTCTACCAAATCCGGCTACAATTCGTTTGAGTGGAACGATTTTGATCAAAGTCAATTAATCTTGTTTGCCCAATTTGCAATAACAAATTACGAATTCTGTTGTTAATCGATCGATCCTGTTACGATTTTGTTTGAATTGATTTTCGTGCTAGTTCGAATTGATCTATTCGTGGCATGAATCGTTTGCTATGTCAACACAGTTATAACGATTTGAAAATGGTATTGTCGAATTCATATTTCCTGTTGACAAGGCAGCGTAACCATTGCTTGCGATTTGTTTTGATTTTGTTGAATTCGATTGGTTATGAAACAATTGCATTGCTGGGGCATATAATTTTGTCACCCAACTTTGTGGTAACAAACAAAACAGAGTATGCCTATCTCTATAGTCATTTAATTGATTTGGATCCTGTTTGATTTCGAATGGTTTAACAATTTCAATTTCATTGATTTGTTTTCAAATAGCTATTGGATTATTAATTGAATTTCATTCTTTAAAAAGATTTAGATCGATTTTAATGTTGATTCTGTGTCTTATTTAGACCAGCTACATAATCGCATGATTCTGTAGCCAGTCTATAGGAGTAGATTTTTATCATTTTTTTAATAAAGAATCTTTCTAACTTGTTCATTTTTGACCTGTTTCAGGTAAATTCGAATTGCAAGGGACATGTTGGAGAGGCTAGGAGGATATTTGTGTGTTTTAGTTTTATTGTAGTTTCCTAGTTTAGTTAAACTTGGGATATTTTCCCAGATTTTTGTAAACAGTTTTGATAACTTCCACAGGGAGGTTTTACCCTGTGGAAAAACTTATAAATACTTATTATTTTTGTAATAAGGATCATCCTCACTTGTGGGAGAACCAGGCTATGGCTTTCTAATACAAACTGAGACAGAATTTGATGTTCTGCTACAACTTTCTCTTTCATAATATCAATCTTTTGTTTCATGTTTATGTTTATCAATTTGTATTTGATTGGTGACTACTTTAGCTATCATAGTCTTTTGCAGAATGATATGATTTAATTAATATGATCTATGTCTGATTTCTTTCATTACTTGAAAATACAGTAATTACTTAGTTCAGCTAATGAATGATAGATTTCTCTTCTTCATCAATTGAACTATCATGTATAAGTCTTTACATACAGGTTTATCTAATTGTAGAGATTTATAAATTATAAGATTGTTGTTATTTTTATGTCTTGTTTGTCCTGTAATCAAACTTAAAGAGCATTGCAGCTATCATTTACGAGAAGCTTCTGGATTATTCGGTGCGGGTTTCCTCCCTCCGATCAGCTAAGAAGATCATCATACAAAGGACAAACCTGGAGCGTTTCCAGGTCAGTTTGTTATTTATTTGTTTGATTAATTTGTTAGTATAACATTAGTAGTTTAGTTAGATATATGTGTAGTTAGAATTAGTATGTTAGTTGTTTAGTTTTAGTTAGTTTTAGTTTTATTTCTTGCTCATAAAATTACAAAATCAACAAAAATATATCTCTCTGTCTTAGGGCAGAATATAAACGAGTTTTTCAGGTTTTATTTAAATCTGTAAATTGTGGATATTGTACATTTTGTGAATAAGTTATATTTCAGTTAGTAGTTAGAGTTAGTATAGTATTAGTTAGTAGTTTGTATATATAGAATAGTTAGATTAGTTAGTGTGTTCAAGAGTTAGTTTTCATTAGATTAGTTTATTAGTTTGTTTTATTTATTTTTAGTTAGATTAGTTTAGTTTGTTTTAATAGTTAGTTTTAGTTAGATTAGTTAGATTAGTTTTCCTTTTTTGTTTTCTTAGGACCTTAGATCGGCTAATGGAGATGCTAAACCCATCAGGGTGGTTCATTCCAAATGGCTTGGGTTATTAGACAACCCCGGACCGGTTCCACTCTCTCAGTTGACGGACGGTCAATTTCGCCTGTCAACAAATGATGCTAGAAGGAGGCCCTAAACTTAATTAATGGCACGAGGTGGTTGCAAGACTCCTCCCCCCCCCCCAATCGCTCACCTATAGTGATTAGAAGCCATTCAAATGATAATATTCCCCCTCAAACAACAACTACTTCAACTGACAATCCACAGATCACAGTTGAGCCAACAACCCCTAATCCTACAGGTGGTGACATACAAGAGATTGTTCGTTAGTCTCTTATTAAAACACATAGTTCCTTAGCCCGTTTGAGGCAACCAAACCGTCCGTGGGGTCAACCTTTGGATTTCTTTGATATTAGGGAACAATTAGGAGGTACTGATACGACTGTGAATCCTACAGATCCAATTTCAAATCCTGCTGCAGGAGGATTTGGGATACCTCCTTCACCACCTCCATCATCTCCTTCCTCTTCTGGAGGAGATTCCTCTGACGAAGGCAATTCCCCTTCTCAGCCTTCCACACCCACTACCCCAATGGAAAATCAGAACAACCCTGCTAGACCTTGGCTTGATCAGGATGTCGTAGCTGTACCTGGTGATCAACATCCTTTACCTAAACACCCAGTGAAATGGCTTCCCAATTTTGATCCTGACTCAAAACAGATAGCTGAAGATCACATTAAAAAGTTTATGTTAGCCATTAGACTCCGCAATGTCGAACATGAAGACGTTGTCTGTAGGTTGTTCCCTTATAGCTTCGAGGGAAATGCATCCACATGGTACTTTTCCCAACAACCCCATACCATCGTGTCTTGGGAAAAGTTTGAGTCATGCTTTTTGGAAAATTTCGGAGACGGTAAATCTCCGGAAGTCCTAGTCATGGACCTTTCTAGATTAAGAATGAACCCAAAAGAGAAAGTTAAATACTTTAATCAAAGATTCTTAACAATTAAAAACTGAATCCCTACGGATTCCATGCCTGCTGAGAGTCTTATAATAGCTTACTACACTAAAGCCTTGCATCAAAGTATAGCTATTTGGGTTAAACGATCTAAGAAAGCCACGTTGTTAGAGGCCTTCGAGGAAGCCATCCAGATTGAAAAAGACATACTTAGTCTTAAAGACTCTTCTAGCAATGAAACAGAGACTAGTTCTTCTTCCAAAAAGAAGATTGAAATACTCCCCAGACCCACTCAAAGTAAAACACAACCTGAAAACTCTGATTTGGAAAACCTTACTAAAGTTGTTCAAAAAATGTCAAATCAAGTTATAGACTTAAAAAGGTTGACCGAAGAAGCTTCCTCGAGCAAAGGACCCTACAAACCTCCTTTTCGAAAACCTTTTCCCACCAACCGACCTAACCCAACCACCGAAGGCCTAAATCTAGAAAGCTTGCAATGTGCCCTTCAAACAATTCTAGAAGCCCAAGATAACTTGATGCCTCCTGAGATTCCTAAGGAGGTAGTTGAACAAGAGACAGTCCAAGAAGAAGAGTATTCTCCAAATTTTTTTGGACACTTCTCGGATAGCATCTTCCAAGATAATTTTGAGACAGTTCATTCTTATAATACCAGGAGTAAGACAACAAACAAACCTTCTACCAAAAATACTACAACTTCACCTCCAAAGCAATCTAAATCAGCTGACACTAAACAGAGTAATGTGAACCCCAACTTAGATTATGATGTTGTTGAAGATCTTAAAAAGTTAAGGGCTAACATTTATATTTATGAGTTATTGAAGTTTCCGTTTTTGTTACAAAAAATGTTGCAAAATATTTCTGAGAATGGAAAAAATGGTAATTCTAATGGTAACAAGGTTGTGCAAAACAAAGTCCCTCAGAAGACTTCCACTAAAAATAATCCTGATCCTCAAGATAAAGGAATCCTTCCTGTAAGTAATGTAAATAATGTAAATAATGTAGATAAAGTAGCTTTAGAAATAGCGAGTAAAAATCCACAAGCTACGACTCTCAGTACTCGCAAGAATGTACCTCCTTTCCTATTAACTTTCAAGATTTTCAATAGAAACATGCACAATTGTATGGTAGACTCAGGGGCGTCATCCAATGTGATGCCTTGGTCTGTTTGCCAGAAGATTAACACTGAAGTAGAACCCTTGACTTTAAAAATCATACAACTTGATCGAACCAATGTTAAAGTTATAGGTGAACTAAAAAATGTGCTTATCAGATTATCATCTAATCCCAAGGTTCATCAAATTATTGATATAATTGTCGTGGATATTCCAGAAGTGTATGGTCTATTTTTAAGCAGGGTCTCGTCGGAGTAGCTACATGGTTACTTCGCGACAGACTGGTCTCACTTATGGCTTCCAGAGAACGGCAAGCCCAACAAGATCAGGGTGAATCGTGAACGCTACCTTAAGTTCACGGTCACAGATTTGAACGATCCTAACGAACCATTCACACCTTCTGCTGATTCACCCAAAGTACAAGGGATGGACACCTTCTTCCGCAACTTCATGGCTGAGGATTCGCCTATCATCAATCCAGAACATCAGTCCGAGATTGTAACATATATGCAACCAACAGCTTCTATACAACGGTCCCATGTGCCCGATGGAAAACAAATTTGGTCTCTTTATTTCGACGGGTCTAAGTCTAAAGAAGGAGCTGGGGCAGGCTGCATCATTATCGATCTGGCAGGTAACAAGACAATGATTGCATGTAGACTAGAATTTGAATGTACTAATAATACTGCAAAATATGAGGCTTTACTACAAGGTCTCAGAAAAGCTCTGGATATGAACATTCAAAACCTGGTTGTATTTGGCAACTCTAAAATAGTGGTTAAACTGGTAAGAAATTCTATCCACTATCTTTCTCCGCATCTCAAGAGCTACCAGTCTGAGGTATGGAATTTAATGAATAAATTTTCTGCTTTCAATATAAATTCCATTCCTAGATTAAATAATGCTGAAGCAGATCTACTAGCTAATGTAGCTTCTAAACTTCTTCCTGCAGAAGGCTTGTCCCCAGACGCATTCTCCGTCGAGTTGTTGTTTCGACCATCCATTCTCGACAACATCACGAACTGGAGAGTATTTGACGACGATCAGCAGATCATCAACTTTCTGCACATGGAAGAAACCTTTCAAGGTGCGGTGGTAGACGAACACATGCACGATGATAATTTGCACGATTTTACGGTAATACCTGATATGAAAACTCCTGAAGATCTATCGGATATGGTAAACTCGATCCCAAAATCTGTAGTTAGATTAGAGAAGTTTTATGATTTTGAAGATAAATTTAAAAAGACGGTCAACTGTAAAACCAATAGTTCCTCATTATCTTACGAAAAAGTGAACTTAGGAACTAAGGAAAATCCTCAATGCATTAATCTAGGCTTGGGATGTTCTCAACAAGAAAAAGTTGCATTTATTAAATTATTTAAAGAATTTAAGGATGTCTTTGAATGGACGTATGATGATATTAAAACTTTTGACCCTAATATCATACAGCATGTCATCCCGATGAAGCTCCAAACCTTACCCTTCCAACAAAAACTAAGGAAAATGCACCCTAAGATGGAACCGACCGTCCAAAAAGAATTGAATAAGCTCCTAAATGCTAAAATAATTTTTCCTGTTAGGCACACTCAATGGGTTTCTAACCTTGTCCCAGTCCAGAAGAAAAATGTGGAAATCCGACTTTGCGTCGACTTCCGAAACCTCAATAGAGCGTCTGAAAAAGATAACTATCCTGTCCCGCCCATGGAACAGATCCTTCAACACGTATCTGGTTCCGAGAGGCTATCCTTATTGGATGGTTTCTCTGGATACAACCAATTCCTGATGTCTCCACCAGACCAACTAAAAACTACCTTCTGTACCCCGTAGGGCACTTATGCTTATCGCAAAATGCCTTTTGGATTAATTAATGCCGGTGCCACTTTTCAGAGAGCAATGGACATTGATTTCCGAGGCTTAATTAATCAGTCCATCGTATTTTACTTAGATGATGTGACTGTATTTTCTAAAAACAAAAACGATCATCTAGCTCACTTACGAGCCGTCCTACTGCGATGTCGTAAGTACGACATCTCCCTCAATCCTAAAAAGTCCATCTTTGCAGTAGAACAGGGTAAACTCCTAGGACTCATTGTGTCTAGCGAAGGAATGATTATTGACCCTGAGAGGACTCACGTCATCACAAAACTTCCCCCTCCTACATCCAAAAAATCTATGCAGTCTTTCTTAGGCCAGATTAACTTTGTGAGAATATTTGTCCCTAGCTTCTCCGAAATGGTCAGACCCTTGCAGAATTTGATTAAGAAAGACACCCAATATCACTGGGGACCCCTAGAAAACCAAGATTTTAATGCAATAAAGAAGGCCATAATAGACCCTCCATCTCTCATGAGCCCAGATTTTTCACAAGACTTTACACTCTACACTTTTGCTTCTGACCGTTCCTATGCCGCCGTCCTAACTCAGAAGAATGCCGAGAACCACGAAGTACCCATTGCCTTTATGAGCTCTGCTTTCAAAGGTGCTGAACTTAACTATCCAGCGGTGGATCGGCAAGCCTATGCTATTTTCAAAGTAGTTAAGCACTTCCGGTCCTATCTTTTGAAGTCAAGGACGAAAGTCATTGTCCCCTACCCAGCCGTAAGGAACTTGTTAGTGCAGAAGGAACTAGGAGAAAAGAGAGCCAACTGGGCTACCTCCTTGAAGGAGTATGAATTAGAAGTCACCCCAGCTCATATTGTGAGAGGCCAAGGGTTATGCAAGTTAGTTTCTGATTCAGTAGAAGAACAACAAGAAGAAAGTGATATGCCAAACCTAGGACAAAGCAATCAAAGTCTAATCTGTTGCGCACAAAACCTTGTTAGTCCTTGGTACGACGATATAAGATTATGTCTTGAACATGGATCATCTCCCCATCACCTTGACCCTGTTAAAAGAAGAGTGTTGAGACTAAAGTCTGCCTCTTTTCATCTGGTTAATGGTATCCTGTTTCGTCAAAACTTTGACGGCGTACTGATGCGTTGTCTTGAAAAAGACGAAGCAGAAAAAGTCTTGCTAGAGTTGCATGCTAGAGAAGCTGGTGGTCACTTCGGTGGTGACACCACTGCTCATAAGGTTTTGAGATCCGGTTATTACTGGCCCACGCTTTTTAGAGATGCCCATGCCTTGTGTCGTAAATGTATCATCTGTCAGAAAGCATCAGGGCGATTACAAAAACCAGCTTTTCCTCTGCAGCCCGTTTCAGTAGATTCTCCTTTTCAACAATGGGGCCTTGATATCATAGGTCCAATCAACCCCCCGTCCTAACAACATCACAAGTTTATTGTGACAACCATGTATTACTTTACACGATGGTCTGAAGCTGCTGCGTTAAGAGCTGTCAACACCAGTCAGATAATTGCCTTTCTAAATTCGAATATTATCACTCGTTTCGGTATCCCTGACTGTTTAGTTTTCGATAATGCTTCTTACTTTTCCTCTCTTGAGATGATCGAGTTATTTTTGGAAAAAGGAATTAAGTTGAAGTATTCTGCTAGTTATTACCCTCAGGGCAACAGATTGGCAGAATCAACAAACAAGAACTTGATTAAAATTATCAAGAGAACCGTGGTTGAAAATCACAAAAATTGGCACAATGCTCTGCTGAACGCGCTATGGGATGATAGAGTAACACCAAAATATACTGTAGGTAACTCCCCCTTTTTTCTCGTTTATGGTAGAGAAGCAATTCTACCACCCCACATTCTTCTTCCTTCACTTAAGTTGTCACAGAAAGTTCAAGAAGAAGATTGTCCCCCTTTAGAAAACTGAATTAACGCTTTGATGAAGCTGGAAGAGGTAAGAGCCCAAGCTAAACGTAAGTTAGATCAACATAAACAATTGGTTAAAAGTTGGTTCGATTCTAACTCTGCTTCTGATAGGAATTTTGAAGTAGGTGATCTCATCTTGAAGTGGGACAAACCACATGAGGGGAAGGGAGAGCACACTAAATTTCAAAACTTATGGCTTGGACCGTTTGTAATTGCTGAAAAGTTGGGTCCCAGTTCTTTTCGATTGTAGAATCTTGAAGGGCATCTTGACACCTACCCAGTGAATGGCCAAGCCCTGAAGAGATACTTTGCGTGATAACTGCCCTTGTATAATATGTAAATATTTTTCTTTTGATTTCTTTTTCGTTTGCTTTCTGTTTTGATTTTGATTTCAATTTATCAGTTTGTGTCTTTGAAATACACATACCTGTACATTGAGCTATTCAGATAAAGACAAGAGAAAATTTATTCTCTGAAATAACTTCTGAAAAATTTGTACAAACATCAATGACATATTTCTGAAATTTATATCTGTGTTCGAAAAGTCTGTTGTTTGAAAGAAGCTGACTGATTTTGATCCCTGAGTAAAGTTCATCATGATCATCTATTATCATTTTACGTTGTCCATTTTCCGTAAAGGAATGACTCAGAGGATGTCTCCCTGTCTTAGGAAGTTGTTTTTTTCAATAAAACATCTCTGGATCTAAATAAAGGACAATTCTAAAAAAAAATCTGATGAGGTCTAAAAAAATATGATAAAATATCGAGATTTTCAGCATCACCCCGCTCAACTATATATCTATGAAAAACAAAATAAAAATTAATAATAAGAGCTGTGGGAAGTGCTTGTAAACCCGCTGGGATACTGAACAGGTCTGCTGGCAGCAGGTAAATGCATGCATGGTTCCAAGACAACTTCACCGGGGTACTGAACAGGCCCGCTGGCAACGAAGCAATGTCGGGTATATGAAAGTTTGCAAAAAAGAAACCTCTTTAATGTCCTTTATTCTGATCCAGAACTTCTTGGTAGGATACAGATGTCAGAGTGGGTTAAATGGAAACCCTGTTGAGGCTATGGACACCTGCTGACAGTAGTGGCCATGCCAACAGTATTGGAGATTTTATCTTTAATATCGTGACTTGCTGGTCTTAAGACTGTTATCAGCTTTCATCTTTTAAAACACTGCTAGAAAATATGGTTAATGATGATGTTTATACGATTTTCTGGTTGTTATTTTTGAGTTGAAACTTTCTTTGCTGTCATAATCTGAATTTGTTTTTGCAGAGATAACTACTTCTACCAGTGAGTCGCCATTTTTGGCAGCCAATTCACATTTTTTCCATTGTCTTATAAGTTGCCTACACCAATGTTTTGCAAACATCAGTTTTTCGTCGCAATTTTCAAATAGACGACATTTTTATTTTTTCTGCGACATTTGCATATTCACCTTCGTTTTGTTTTCACGGCTGTAAGCGTGAAAACTTCGTCTTTCGAAGTCGCTTTAAAATCACTATCTGAATCGTCATTATATTTTTGTCGATATGCCTATTGCGCTTACCTTTTATTTATCATTATATAGCTGACAAGATCCTTTGAGCGGTACTCATGCTTCGATTGATTGTGTGATTTGGTTTCATTGAGTTTGTAATGCATTGGTATTTGGATTGGCTTTTTATTTGACCTACTTGACCTTTGGTTTCATAAGATACATGGGTATTATGTTTAAATCTTTCATACATATCTTTTTAATACAATGCCTATGTTTATGTTTTCATAACTATTGGTTTGTTGATTATATGAATACTCATCGACACATTGGTTAAACTATTGATCTGAGCTGATACATTGGCGCATGGTTAAACGTTTTGATATTGATTTCGAATTGTATATTAATGGTTCAAAAACTTTGGCACAACGTTGATTGCACGCGTTGGTTTATACACTCACCATTGTTTTCATTGGTCGACCAAGTGATATGATTGTTGAACTATGGAACAGTGGGTTGAACAACAATGAAAATTGGCGGTTGTACTTTGGCAGTAATTTTTTTGCATGGCAGGGATAAGCTCCACCACCTTCGCACGATGGCATTTATGCCTATCCCTTTTCTCCGTTCACTTCTGTTAGCTCGGGTAGCTCTGCTCCTGTGTGTGTTATGATCCAAACCCTTGGCTTACCATGTTCTTGGCTCCATGGCACCAGTCGTGCGAATCGAGCCAAATGGCAACCAAGATTTGTTAATGTTTGACAATGCCCGCAAAGACTTGGAGGATAACGGATGTCTCACCTTCGTGCAACATTTTGAGGGTTTTAACCTAGCTGTGGCGCAACAATTTTCCATGACTTTCGATGCCTATAGAGCCAAGGTGGGAGACATACAGTTGGAAATCGACGAGGAATTTATCAGTTCTGCTACAGGGTTACCCTCCTTGGGACAACATTGGTTCAAAAATTCGAAGGTTGAGGAGGTGCCATGGACACTACTTTTCCTCTCGCGCAAAGTTACCTCGTGTGATAGAGGTATGCCCATCTCTGTACTTAAACCACAATGGCACGATAATTTGATGGTAGTCAAACAGTTCGTCACCTGTGAAGGTCTATACGGACTCGTTTTCCTCTACCACCTGCGTTTGTTAATGAACTTTATGGGATACCCGTTGAATTTGCCCTTTTACTTTCATCGTAGCCTATATAAAATGTCGAAAAGGTTTAAAAGGCAGAAGGCTGATAGTAGTCTGTTCCACCATGGGATTATTAAGCTTATCATTGTTTATCATTTGAGTTTACATGGTGATAGTTGGAGAGCTTTCGTTGCTCGAAATGGTTTCGATGACTCGGACCCTATACAGGTTGACAAGCCTGTGGTAAATGAAACCAAGGCTAGACCACCCGTGCCCTTCCATATCCTATTGCCCACTCCTAATCCTTCAGTCGACCCTCCTATTGATTTACCAGACATAGGAACTGAGAAGGCCGAGACTATTAAAAGGCCTGTAAGCAAAAATCCCAAGGCAAACCCTACGGCTTATGCCAAGGGTAAAAAGAACGCTCGGATGATTTCAAGAATGGCTAGGAACAAACCTAAACCCTCTGCTGAGTCAAAGCCTATTAATCCTTAGTGAGGATTCGGATTCTGACATAGAACATTTTCTAGCCAGTGAGTACCCTTACTCATAGGGTTTATGTCCTGAGCCACCTTACGATTTCCTGTCGAATCTTCCCCCTTGCCTAAGGAATAATCCTAGTTACCCGGGGATTAAATTTCCTAATGAAACCCTCAACAATGTGATCAAACCCTCACCTGCTCTTTCAAACCCCACACAGTCGTCCTGTGACCAATGCGATTTATGGCTAGAACGATACTACATTGATGTTCCCATACTCCAATCGAAAATTCAATCGCTGGAAGATCAAATTGCAGTGTCGACAAGCCAGAGAAACCAACTCCAAGCAACTGATAAAAAGCAGAAGACGACAGGCTCCATCCTTTTCAAGAATGTTGAATCGGCTACAGCCATTATCAACTCTAAATTGTTGTGACCAAGCCGTCTCGTCACAGTACAGGTATGAAAATTTGATATCGTTTTTGTTTTGTGAATGATCAAGGTTAATATAATAGTTTGAATTCTATTTTTAAATAGCTCAGTCTCTCATTCAAATGCCTTTGTCATTCGGTGATCATCCTGTATATTGTGTTTCTTTGCTAAAAATAAATTGAATTTCATTTTAGATACATGAGTTGATCATTCCCAGTATAGCCTGTTATCCCCGATATCTAGGGATAACTAGGAGATCATGTCTCGAGGCCCACATGGTCCTAGACATGGAGTACGAGAGCAGATTGACTTGAGCATGGCCCTTGAGGGCCCATCTTTTCTTCTTCTCAGCCAAACTTGTCC
>ML800783.1:16619-61661 GCA_009831015.1 Picea engelmannii
TGTGACCTCACTCATCTATTTTGATTGACATTGAGTTACTTAATGCATCTGTAAGCTAAATTTGTAAAACGTTTTTTCTCTTTGTCATCCAATTGACTCATTGATAAAGCTTGACGTCACCCCTTGTAGCAGAATTTGTATAGATGATGCAGCATTGTAGTGCATATGGGCTGATTTGATATGTTATTGCATTAATGATATGATACATGGTTGAATTGTGAAACATTGAATGCTGTTTTGCCTTCTATGCTTTATTGAGAAGTGATATAAGTCTTTGCTTTGTTTAGCCATCATTGACTTCGTCAATAATAACATTAATTCATTGCTCATATATTTATGAAAAGAGAGTCTTGAATGCTTATGAAGTACTAACCCACTGCAAGCACGTTCTAGTTCTCTTTGTTTTGTCTCGCAAACAGGTGCATCATCAGTGGTTTTATCTCCTTGACTATCCTCTCTTGGGCAACAATCCGTGGAAGGGGTTTTCCTTGACTTGGCCTTTACTCTTTACCCTTCCTTAATCCATATTGCCTTAGGGACGTCTCCCTTGGAACTGCCCTCCTAAATAGAAAGAGCTCCCCATCGAGGTGACAGTGGGTGGGGAAGCTCCTGTTACGCCGGTTCTAAGCCCTGACTCAAGCCCTTTGGACCTTTCCTACAAACCGTGCGATAACATAGCCATCGTTAGATTTTTATTGGATTTGAATGGTTATCGTTTAGATTTGATTTGTTGGTTTGCCTGATTGAGTTAACGAAATTGACGATTTGTTTTCACTTCAATTCGTTTTGTATTTACTCTGAATAGGAAGTTTTTTCTCACTCAATTTAGAATGCGATTATGTATGGATTTGATTTCGTTATGGTTCGTATTGCTGTGATTGGTAAATGATTTCAATGAGTTTGATGGTTACGATCTTGTAATATATTGTGTCATATAATTTTCCAAATCGGGAATACCACTCTGTCAATTTAATTTGGAAAGGATTGCTCTGTTTTGTATGAAAACAACCCTCTCAGTTAAGCCTGTGCAAATGCGCCTGAATCATGGAATGGATTTGATTCATGATAACTATGATAAACCCCAGCCAATTGATTCGCTCGATTGAATTGTTGTTAGTTCAATCATTTTCATGAGTTAGATTTGTTTCATAAATGAATGCTCTGTTTGATTTCAAAAACGAATTGATTGACTGTGTTATCTCTACCAAATTCGGCTACAATTCATTTGAGTGGAACGATTTTGATCAAATTCAACTAATCTTGTTTGCCCAATTTGCAATAACAAATTACGAATTCTGTTGTTAATCGATCGATCCTGTTACAATTTTGTTTGAATTGATTTTCACGCCAGTTTGAATTGATCTATTCGTGTCATGAATCGTTTGCTGTGTCAACACAGTTATAACGATTTGAAAATGGTCTTGTCGAATTCATATTTCCTGTTGACAAGGCAGCGTAACCGTTGCTTGCGATTTGTTTTGATTTTGTTGAACTCGACTGGTTATGAAACGATTGCATTGCCGGGCCATATAATTTTGTCACCCAACTTTGTGGTAACAAACAAAACAGAGTATGCCTATCTCTGTAGTCATTTAATTGATTTGGATCTTGTTTGATTTCAAATGGTTTAACAATTTCAATTTCATTGATTTGTTTTCAAATAGCTATTGGATTATTAATTGAATTTCATTATTTAAAAAGATTTAAATCGATTTTAATGCTGATTCTGTGTCTTATTTAGACCAGCTACAAAATCGCATGATTCTGTAGCCAGTCTATATGAGTAGATTTTTATCATTTTGTTAATAAAGAATCTTTCTAACTTGTTCATTTTTGACCTGTTTCAGGTAAATTCGAATTGCAAGGGACATGTTGGACAGGCTAGGAGGATATTTGTGTGTTTTAGTTTTATTGTAGTTTCCTAGTTTAGTTAAACTTGGGATATTTTCCCAGATTTTTGTAAACAGTTTTGATAACTTCCACAGGGAGGTTTTACCCTGTGGAAAAACTTATAAATACTTATTATTTTTGTAATAAGGATCATCCTCACTTGTGGGAGAACCAGGCTATGGATTTCTAATACAAACTGAGACAAAAGTTGATGTTCTGCTACAGCTTTCGCTTTCATAATATCAATCTTTTGTTTCATGTTTATGTTTATCAATTTGTATTTGATTAGTGACTACTTTAGCTATCAAAGTCTTTTGTAGAATGATATGATTTAATTAATATGATCTATGTCTGATTTCTTTCATTACTTGAAAATACAACAATTACTTAGTTCAACTAATGAATGACAGATTTCTCTTCTTCATCAATTGAACTATCATGTATAAGTCTTTACATACAGGTTTATCTAATTGTAGAGATTTATAAATTATAAGATTGTTGTTATTTTTATGTCTTGTTTGTCCTGTAATCAAACTTAAAGAGCATTGCAACTATCGTTTATGAGAAGCTTCTGGATTATTCGGTGCAGGTTTCCTCCCTCCGATCAGCTAAGAAGATCATCATACACGGGACAAACCTGGAGTGTTTCCAGGTCAGTTTGTTATTTATTTGTTTGATTAATTTGTTAGTATAACATTAGTAGTTTAGTTAGATATATGTGTAGTTAGAATTAGTATGTTAGTTGTTTAGTTTTAGTTAGTTTTAGTTTTATTTCTTGCTCATAGAATTACAAAATCAACAAAAATATATCTCTCTGTCTTAGGGCAGAATATAAACGACTTTTTCAGGTTTTATTTAAATCTATAAATTGTGGATATTGTACATTTTGTGAATAAGTTATATTTCAGTTAGTAGTTAGAGTTAGTATAGTATTAGTTAGTAGTTTGTATATATAGAATAGTTAGATTAGTTAGTGTGTTCAAGAGTTAGTTTTCATTAGATTAGTTTATTAGTTTGTTTTATTTCTTTTTAGTTAGATTAGTTTAGTTTTTTTTAATAGTTAGTTTTAGTTAGATTAGTTAGATTAGTTTTCCTTTTTTGTTTTTTTAGGACCTTAGATTGGCTAACGGAGCCGCTAAACCTGTCAGGGTGGTTCATTCCAAACGACTTGGGTTATTAGACAACCCCGGACCGGTTCCACTCTCTCAGTTGACGGAAGGTCAATTTCGCCCGTCGACAAAAGGTCAAACACCCAAGGTAGAAGCTGGACCATTGATTGTGAGGACATGTGTCTTCAGATCACCTGCTCCAGAAGATTGAAATATAAAAGAAGGCAAGATTTGATATTTCAAAACCCCGAAGTTTGGACAACCGCATAGATCACAACCATTGATTCAAGGGGACATGTGTCAACAGATATTCCTGTCTAGAAGATTTCCCTAAAAAAGAAAATAAGGTTTGAAACTTGAGAATCTCGGAGCCCGAAATTTCGAATCGACCACAGTCGTCGATCTGGGAGGAGGAAGTCTAAACCATTGATTCCGAGGAATAGATCTTGATTGTCCGTTTGAAAGCACCGTCAAGATCGTGAGATCGACGGTTGTCTCTCATTGTGGGGACATGAGTTTCACAGACTTTAAGAAGTCGAGGGCGGGCCCCAATCCATACCGTGGTTTCTCTAAGAGGACACATGGAGGCTTGAGGAGAATTTCGGGCCCAAAATTAGTTTGAATTCAAATCGCTTTTGTCCGCTTCCACAATCGCATGGTCATTGCCCAAGGTCATATCGGAGGAGGGGTCGAGAGAAAAGGCACTAACGCCCGATACTCTAAGATTTTCCCAGAGCATGAAGGGGAAGGTCACGGGTGTCGTGAAGCCTGCATAGGAAGTTGAGAGGGCTCGTGTCTAATATGGGATGAGACCAACAAGGTTTCACAGAGTCGTTTGACTCCTAAATAGAAGATCCTGACTGGGAGGTCGCGCAACCCTTAGGAGAGAAGGGGGTCTGCACCATTGTCACTTGTCAAGCACTAGCTACTTACTTTGTGCCAGAGATCTTGTTGGCTTGTCTTTGTAGCATTTTAGACTCTGAAGTATCTCTTCTTGAGTTTTCATAATATTTTCATTATCTTCCCTATAGCTTTGCACTTCTCTATGTAGGATTCTCATAGTTATAAGATCCCGACTATCTCTTCTTCCATCATACTCTATCTCAACATTTCACATGGTGACATATAGACTTCTGATCTCTTTGTCATAGCTGTACGACCCTTAGACATCGTCCATGACTGTTGTTCTCATACATGAATCCAAAATTCCTTCCTGTACCTCTAAATTATGTAAGAAAATGTGCATGCAAACAATTTTTTGTTAGACAAAAATATATACACAGTTTTCGAAAAGAATGCATAATTTTGTTTTCTACTCTTTAATTCCACCAATCATCTTCCTTTGTGTTGACTATAACCTATATTGTTCAGATCGATTTTCTGGGTTGATATGTGGATCTCCCTCTCCAATATATTTCCAACGACTACTTTCTTGCTCAATTCTGATTTTTGAGTAGAAAGTTAGTCATTTGAATATTGCTAATTCACCCCTTTCATGCACTTTCCATTCTGGTGCAATTAATCTTAGACACCAACTTCTGTCACGTGTCGATGTAAATATGTCAATAACTAGGGAAACTTTTTTATGATACATAGATAATAATGATGGAAAATAATTCATAACAACTACCATATTTTCAATTTGATGCTTTAATAAAAAACTACAAAAATCTAGAAATGACAACTTTGTCCTTTTCACCATTTTTTCCAGACTTAGAATTTTAAACCAAACTGGCTATTTCCCAAACTACGCATTTCTGGAAACAATTCACTAAACCAAAGCTGTTTGGATTGATAAATATACAAAATATCGAGTAAATAATGTTTTTTCTAGATTTGTCATCTGGGGACCCTTTTCCTTTGAAAATCTCAAAAATCCACAAAAAGTGGCCCAAAAGAGTGGATTTTTCCCTATTTTAGCACCTCCACACCAAATGTCTTAGACTCTGGCCAATCCCTTCACACAATATTTTCATGTCTGCTTCTCTGACAGTCTGTACAAGTTTCAATAATAACCGTGATCCTGCCACTGAGTTTGACCCTGATCTTTAAAAACATGTAATTTTCATTTTCAGGAAAATCATAGCATAATTGACTAGTTGCCCTCTATGACACTTCTATATCCCTCCTTACTGCATACAAAATCCATAATTTTTATTTCAATTGGACTTAATCTGCTCCATATATTTCCAAAATAAGAAAATGGCTCCAGACTTAGGTTTTTTTTTTTGAGACTATAGGACAATTTTTCCTATGTAGTATCCTTCTTCTCTTCTTCCTTTTCAAAGCTCGCATGCACATCAATTATGTATCATGCACCGATATTCATCACATTCTAGATCCAAAATGTGCAATGCCAATATTTAGCGCACGCCCTATGCACCAATATTAAGTGCGCATTACTTCTATACCACACACCAATATCCAACACACACAAATTTTTATGTCATGCACCGATATCTAGTGCGCACAAATTTTTATGCCATGCACCAATATTCGATGCACACAAATTTTTATATCGCACTCCAATATCTAGTGGACAAATTTTTATATCACACTCCAATATCTAGTGCACACAATTTTTTATCCCATGCATTAATATCTAGTGCGTGCAAATTTTTATCCCATGCACACAAATTTTTATGCCGCGCACCCATATCTAGTGCACACACCTTTTTACACCACATGCCAATATCCAATGCATGCCACTTTTTATATTGCACACCAATATCATGTGCGTATCACAAGTTCTACAACATGCAACACCAAAATTTAGTGCGCACACGCTGCGCACCAATACTTAGCGCATGTAAATCCTTTCTTTGCTTAGTTTATTTTCCTTGTTTCCAAATCATGACCATTGCGACCATCATGAAAATTCCCAACTTGCCTATCAAAGACAAATTCAGTCACTTGGAAGTCGAAGTGACCCCTCCATAACAACCCTTTTGAGTGCAATTCAAACTTGAATTCACTTAGAAATTTGGGAACTTCACTTAAATTTTTCCATTATCCCCAAATTCGACACAACTCAATGTTGAAATAAAAAAATTACCAACTTCATGTTGATCTCGGGCCTATAAAAGTCCAATGTTGAAGAAAAAAGCACTAATACCATTCTGTAATGTCCCCCCTAGCTTAACCGAGGAACATCACTTGTGGAAAATACACCTAAATTCAAAATTTTTTTGCTAACTAAATTCCTGTATCTTACCAACTACAAATTATACACACAAATTTAACCATTGTAGAAACTAATTAATTAAATGAAACTACATCATTCTAAATGAACATGACCATTGCGTCCTCATTCAGACAAACCACATGCACAACATCCTTTATATTACACATGACCACTATTCACAACACACGCAACAGACTTTGCACCACGCGTGACAATTATTCCCAGCGTGTGCGACTGTTCGAGCATCGCCCCAGAATCGCATTACTGATAATACTAAAATCGATTAACAGATACATTTAAAACTCAAATTATGAGCAACATAACAATCAAGCTCAAGCAATTGTCCATACTAGTTAAAAATGTAAATGCAACTAATAATTTTACCACAACAACATATAATTCATTATCATGCACAAAGTAAATTGCACAACAGTTAAATTCATACATTAACTTAGGAAAATAAAGAAACACTTATCTTCTTAAAATAGTTTTACAACCAACTGCTTGGGAAGGATATTCCACCCAACCATAAACATATTTTTCCTAATATCAATAGCAAGTCACCCCCTGAGCTGGGGCTAGGAATCCACAAGATAAGGGTGCCTTTGATTGTCCACCCACATCTCAATATCCCACAACCCACTAGTATTCTTCTATAATTATCCCAAATTTCTTCCAACTCTCTTCCTCTTGACCTACCCAACCCAAGGAATGTACTCCTTCACTAATATCAGTCCATCGAACATTCCATTAATTTATCAGGGTCTCTCTAGAACAGGTAGCTAGGAATATCTATACTAGGAACTAAATGGAACTCACTACCAGGAAAAATACTAGAAACAACAACAAAAACTTGCTGTTACAATGAAACTCACACAAAAGTTCACTCTCCAGGCATGACAGCTTGGCTCTTCAAAATTTATCTCCAAACTTATCCAAAATGCTCCAACATGCTCCAAAATTAGCCCATCCTTCTTGCTCTAGCTCCAATGCTCTCTTTCTCTACTCTCAACTTGGTGTTCATATAAAACTCAATGTGTAAAAACTACCTGTCACCACCCATACACATTTCCTCTATTTTCACCAAGTTAGTCGACTGCTCACTCTACCCAATGTTGATTGTACTTCAGCCCCATTCTCTCCAATAACTATGAGATGTGACTCTCACACCCACCCTCTTACATGAGTCTAATGATTTGGCTCTCATACACTCAAACAAAAAATTAGAAGTTATCCTCATTGATAATAAAATTCAGGAAAATGGGTTGAAACCCATAATTAATTTCCCCTTTGGACCCCTTTTAGACACTCTCTTCTCTTGTGTAAAAATAAACCCCCATCTCTGTCCATATTCCCCAACAACTGGCATCATATTTTATTTATTTAAAAATAGAAAAATACATTCACATATTACATCTCTTGGCCATAACTTCATTCATATCAATATTATGCATAAATTAAAATGGAGATTATAGTGGGGATGTTACACTTCCCAATATGATGTTCTTTATTAGTAAATTGAAAGACACATAACAAAAATATCAGATTTTACCCAGATTTAGAGAAAAAATGATAGATTGCAACTACAATAGCCAAATAAAGAACTAGAATACTGCAAATGTTAAAATTTTATTAATGGAAGCAAGTTCTCTTACCTCTTCAAGGAGGGAATCTCCAATTAAGCAAAGATCCAATTAATAAGAATATCATAAATCTTCTCATTACATTGCTATTACTTCTTTATATAGTACCATCTATCTCCTAGAAACATTCTAAAGAATAAACCTTCTTGTAGGAAGAACCTTCTAGTAAGTCTTCTTACATTTATTCCTTTCACATTACTACACGATCCTTATTTACTTTTGATGGCCTTCATACATAACAACCTATCTATTTAGGGGGTTAAGGAGGGTAGGACCCTAACATGTACCCCCCTTAAAAAGAAGTGTTTTCCTCTAGGATGGAGATTAGAGATTCACTAAAAGATCTCTATTGGTTCCTATGTGGCATCCTCTGGTGTTGTATCCTTCCATTATATCAGGACCTCCAAGATAATGCATTGGTAGAAATGACACTCTCTTTTACTAAGGGAAACTCTTTTTCCAAGAACAACCTCAAGCTACAACCAAATAGAACCTTCTTCATCTATTTCTAGAAGGCTAGTTTGAATACAAAAATTGGACCAGACCACTTTTTTTAAGCAGGAGACATGAAATATGGGATAAATTTTGGAGTGGCATGTAAGTTCTAATTGGTAAGCCACTAACCCCATACATTTGAGGACCTTATATGGGATATAAATTTTGGAGAAATCATTTGGTGGTGGTTTTCTTTGAGGGAGGTTGGCTTATAATGCTGCATATCAAGGAACATGTGATCCCTTTCTTTAAAATTGTATTTTGAATGATGTCGACCAACCTACCATTTCATCCAATTTTGAGCCATGGCTAGATTATCTTTGAGAGTGTTTAAAATGTTGGCTCAAGTTGTGAGGGTTTTTTCAACCTCTTGTACCTTAGAGACTCATAGTAAGTAGGATAGTATGGATGGGAGATTTTGGCCATAGATAGCCTCAAAGGGGGTCATTCAAGTGGCACCATGATAAGTTATATTGTACCAAAATTATGCTAAGGGTAACCATTGAACCCATTGAGATTGTCGTTTTGAAGTAAATCACCTGAAATATTTTTCCAAACATTTTTTGATAGCTTCAGTATGACTATTAGTTTAAGGGTGATAGGAGATGCTAAGATGCAATTGAGTGCCCTGGAGCCAAAATAATTTTGGTCATAAATTGATAGTGAAAGTGGAATTACGGTTTGTTACAATAGATTTTGGCATATCATGGAGTATAAAGATATTATCCATGAATACTTGAGAAATTGTGGAAATTGTTATAGAAAGATTTTCCTCATTTGATGCAACTTTCTCAGAAGGCCTTTTCCATTTCCCTATGCAGACTTGAAGTCACCTTTTTTCACTTCCTAGAGATAAAAATCATATTTTCCCACATATACATGCCCTATAAGTTATACAACATGTGTATACATAGATTGCACCACTACATCCCGTGTACATCGAATTTGGTGATGTTATCACCCCATAATTTCCCAAGTTGAGGAGGAAATCTACAGGGGTAACCACAAAACCACTTTGAGTTAGGGATCTATCCCTCCAAGACTCAGAGTGGGATCTCTTTGTCGCATTTAGATTTGTTTGGATTAGGATATTAGGTTAGTTATGAAGAACATGGGTTTGTTTATGGATTTGGTATGTTTGGGAGATTGAAAACTTGAATTTTCATTGGGCCATGGGGTCTACCTTTTCTGAAAATGGATCTATCTTAGACGTATTAGATTGTCTCCACAGGGAAGGATAGAAATAATGCTGGATCAAATTGAATCAAATGAAAGTGAAGGAGAGGAATAGAAGGGAAAGTCCATCAAGCAGAGGAGCAACTATGAATTCCTATGCTCAACTTCAGATGAAAACATGCAGATCATTAAAAGACCAGAAACAGAGTGCAAAAACAAGTTATGTTCTTAATATTTCTTTTAATGATTAGATCAGGGAAAAACATGAATGGATCTACAGAGTAAGAAAATAGTTACATAGAGAGGAAAACATCACTAGGGAGTATAACACAAGAATCCTACAGATACAATTTTTATTTCTAGGAAGTCATCTGGAAAATTACAAAGTATCCCCTGTGGGGAATGAATCAAGAGATCTACAATCCACCACTACACATTTTACTTATTAAAATATATTAAACGGACTCTCCCTAGGCTCAGGAGGTCGAATTCAACCACCTTGGCCAAAAATAGAAATAAAATCGTTGAAAATCCTGAACTGTTCTCCATGAAAAATGGGCCGAACTGCTGTAAAAAAGGGGTCAACTCAGACACATGTTTCTCCTCAACAGTGACACCTATGTAAAAAATGAAGGATTTTATTTTAGATGATTTTGTCTGGAACAAAAACCTCCTTCGGTTTCTCCAATTTCATCTCCATCTCTCTGAAACAACTCATGTAAAATCAGGACTAAAACAGAAAAAACCGAAAATCTGAACAATGAGGCTGAAATATGGATTTGATTCTCCCAACTGGTGTCACTTGTGCAAAAACCGGAAGAGGTTTTTGTTCTTCATCCCGTTATGAACAAAAAAATCTCTCAGTTTTCGAAAATACGTCTCCGTTTTCTTGGAATTCCCTTCGAAAGACGACTGGTCAAACTGACAAAAATGGCGGTTTTGTGAATTTGGGGGAGGGCGGTTTTGTAGGGGAAAATGGTTTACTCGGACACCCCTGAGGTGGTAAGTTGTATTGGAAGGGTGGGTTCAAGTTCACCATGAGGTGACAAGTATCCCTCCCAAAACCACTCACTTGGACCCCCCTTGTTAAAGTTAGGATGGTCGTGGGAGGGGGGGGGGTCCGACTAAATTATGGGCGTAGATTTATTTGTTGGAATGTGTGAAGTACGAGAGTGGAAAAATATTTGACTTTTGACTTTATTGATTTTTATTTTTATTTGTTTTTTATTATTTTGTTTTTGTTTCTTTTTACGTGCTTTCATTTTGTTTTATTTTTAATTTATTATTGGTTTTATTAATGTTTTACGCTTTTGTTTTATGTATTTTATATTGTTTTTTAATATTTCAATTATATCGTTTATTTGTATTTTATTTTTGTTTTGTTTTATGTTTTATTTATTACGTTTTTTTGTTTGTGTTTTGTTTTTATTTGTATTTATTTTTATTTTTATTGCTTTTAATGTTTATTTTCTATTGATTTTTATTTAATGTTTATATTAATAAACTAACCTAATTATTAACAAACTAACTTAATAATTAATCATTAATTAATTAATAATTAATTACTAATAAGACTAACCTAGTTTATTAGTCTAAGTACACTAATTCAATTAATATTAACTTAATTATTCGTTTATTATCCTAAGTTTGTTTATTCATGTAGGGATGAGTGGCGGGCGAATGTAGTCAACGGGACAAATGGGCAAGAGAGTGAGGGTGCATAGGTGGATGAAGGATGCAGTAGGGCGGTGAAGGATCGAGAGAAACTGATGGAGGGGAAAATAGAATCAACTGATCTAGATGTCTTCATCATGGGAGCAACACCAAATCAGTAGCCGAAGAATTGAGTTACCTATGATTATAGGTCTCCAACATAGGCTCCACCTGGGGATGGAAGCTCTTTCAGGAGGTGTCAAGAACCACTTAATTATGAACACACAGACCGGTGATTTATTCATTGGGCCATGGAGTCATTGTAGCTACAATCTTCAAACTGGCTCAGATTTGACTGAACACTGAACTAGATAGTATCAACTGCAAAATCTGCTCGAAAATATACAATACTGAAAAAGATGCTCAAATGACCGAGCTTATTCAAAACTGCTACCTACCATACACTATTGATAATTTTTTTATTTTAAATGATACAATAATGCCAGTGCAGCCAGTCAAGCAATTGCTCTAATGACTCTGCTCTTTTAATGTTTTCAATAAATATCATAAATAGAACTTGCATAGGCATCATGAATTGCTATCCATCCTGATCTTCATCACAAGGAGCTTGATAAACATGACAGATAACCAAAATACTGGGAATGCATTATGGCTCTGTGATGAACAATTCCTCCATATAAATAGCCACTAGATCAAGATAGACTTGACCTATTATTGGTTATTCAAATTTAACCAACTAAACTTCATGATTTGATGCTGTAGTTATGGCATTTGCATCCTCATGCACTTCCTGACATGGATGCAACTTTTCTTATGGGTTTTGAAATGATACTTCTGCTAAACACACCCCTGTAGCTGACTGTATGATCATATCCATATCATAACAATTTTTTAAATCATTGGGGGTAAATGAAAACTGACTTTGAAAACACAATCTATCCAACATATTAACTATAGGGTCATAAATTTTTTTAGATGACTGTGGAATTTGTTCTTCTGGCATTTCATGGCTTACACTGTGATCCTCAACCAGAATTTGAACAAGATTCCTTTTCAAAGTCTAAAATGAACTGAAACATAAGGGAAGGGAATCAAAATGGATCAGCTCATTACATGTCCCAGGATTGTTTTTTCATCTGAATTTTGGCCTGCACAAAGACTTAAGGGCTGCACTTCTGAATATGCAATAGCTTATATATCACCTCTATTCTCCTCACCTGGTACATCAAATAATTACTCATCATTTCTATTTACAAACTGCTTGAAGTGTTCCCTCAAGAGTGAGGCAAAACACAGGGCCAGGCAGTTTGCATTTTCTTGAAAATTTTCTGCACTTTCCTCCTTGCAATATTGATTAATATGCAGAGTTTGATTTTCATCTTGGCATAATGGTAATTGGACTACTGCTTCCCATGAATATAGTGCTGGTTTCTCTGAGCAATCATCACCGAAATCACCCACACAATCATCACCCTGATGATCATATCCTGGAAAATAATTTACATATGTAAGGTCATCGAACATGCACATCATCTTAGGAGGTTTTCTCATCACCATCTGATTTTGAACTTCATCTTTGGCTATGTTTTGGACTGAGTACATAAAGTAATCATTGGGTGGATCAAAATACTGAGGCTGAATTGGAAAAAACTTTGGGACATTGATCTTTTTCCTTTCTGGCATTAATAGAACATAAGTTTTTCGAACAACAAGTTCCTCTCTCCTACTAATATTATGCATTACTTCATTGAATGTGTTGGTTAGGATATCTAATTTCATTTCTGAAGATATCGACAGTTCTTTTTCTATTTTTTCCTTCATCAATGCTTCTAATTTTTCCTTTCTGTTTAGCAAGTTAGCTTCCACATCAACTACAATCTTTCACATTTCTTCAAGGGTGACAATGTTTCTTTCTCTTAATTGGAATGCCATCTCAGGATCGAAAGCATCGGGGTAATGCAAGTGATCTAATCCTGGGGGTGGCCTTATATCAACCGGCATTGCATGGTACACCTTATTGAACCTTGCTGAAAATTGATGTACTGTCTCACCTGACTGTCTTTTCAAATGGTCATATTATTCTAGGATGAGAAATACATTTCTCATGATCACCCATCGATCTAGGAAATTTTTTACAAATTGATGGAAATTGCTAATGCTTGCAGTTGGAAGATTCTTAAACCAATTTTTGACTTTTCCTTGCAATGACAGGGAAAAATTGTGATACAGACATCGTCTTCTTCCACCTCAAACATATCAAGAAAATACTCAATATTTTGAATGTGTTTTTCAGTAGTGATCATCACATTTTCTCCATCAAACCTGGGCAGATTATTGATGTAATTGGCAGGGAGGTCATGGAGAATAAGAGGCAAATCTAGAGGCTTGAATCGGTCTGGGATTTTCACAGGTATAGGAGGTAAAGCAAGGGGCTTATAGCTAACTGGAATTTCAACAATGGCAGGAGATAAAGTACGAGTCTCATGTCTCACTTGGCTTTCTGCAAGTGTATGAATATGTACATGATCTACAATTTGGGGATTAGTCTCTTGAGGCTCATCAATTAGCAGGTGGTCAATGCAATCTTCAACAATGTACTTTTGATCAGGTTTAGAATAAGATAGAGCATAATTACAGATAAAAACAAAGATTTCTTGAATGCAATTTGGGCTTGAGTACCTGATCTTTCTAGGCTACTTGGTCATGCTTCAAGTTCTTCTTCCAGTGGAGTCTTTTAGTTGGCATTGTCTGGAGCTGATTGGAGTCACCAAGTGAAATATTTCAGCCCTCTTGTGTCTGGTCACTGTCCACCATTAGTGATCAGATCTGGAACTTGAGGTGCACTACTAGAGAAAGTTCCCTAGTATGGTCGCCATTCTGTTATCACCCTGTAATTTCCCAGGTTGAGGAGGAAATCGGCAGGGGTAACCACAAAACTTCTTTGAGTAAGGGATCTAGCCCTCCAAGAATCAGAGAGGGATCTCTCTATCACATTTATATTTGTTTGGAATAAGATATTAGTCTAGTTATGTAGAACATGGGTTTGTTTATGGATTTGGTATGTTTGGGAGATTGAAAACTCAAATTTTCATTGGGCCATGGGGTCTACCTTTTCCGAAAATGGATCTATCTCAAACATATTAGATTGTCTCCATAAGGCAGGATAGAAAGACTGCTGGATCAAATTGAATGAAATGAAAGTGAAGGAGGGGAATATAAGGGAAAGTCCATCAAGCAGAGGATAAGCTAATAATTCCTATTCTCAACTTCAGATGAAAACATGCAGATCATTAAAAGACCAGAAAAAGAGTGCAAAAATAAATTCTATTCTTAATCTTTATTTTAATGATTAGATCAGGGAAAAACATGAATGGATCTACAAAGTAAGAAAATAGTTACCCATAGAGGAAAACATCACTAGGGAGTCTAACACAAGAATCCTACAAATACAATTTTTATTTCTGGGAAGTCATCTGGAAAATTACAAAGTATCCCCTATGGGGCATGAATCAAGAGATATACAATCCACCCTTGAACATTTTACTTATTACAATATATAAAATAGAATCTCCCCAGGCTCAGGAGGTCGAATTCGACCACCTTGGCCAAAAATAGAAATAAAATCGCTGAAAATCCTTAACTGTCCATGAAAAATGTGTTGAACTGCTGCAAACAAGGGGTCAACTCAGACATATGTTTCTCCTCAAAGGTGACACATGTGTAAAATATGAAGGATTTTATTTTATATGAGTTTTTATGGAACAAAAACCTCCTTCGATTTCTCCAATTTTGTCTTCAGCTCGCCGAAACAACTCCCACAAAATCAAGACTAAAATAGAAAAAACCAAAAGTCTGAAAAATGAGTCTGAAATATGGATTTGATTCTCTCAACTGGTGGCACCTGTGAAAAATATGGAAAAGGTTTTTGTCTTCATCCCGTTCTGAACAAAAACCTCTCTCTTTTTTTGAAAATCCCTCTCTGTTTGCCTGGAATCTGCTTCTAAAGACGACTGATCAAAATGGAAAAAAATGGTGGTTTTGTGAATTTGGGGGAGGGCAGTTTTGTAGGGGAAAGCAGTTTACTCGGACCCCCCCTGAGGTGGTAAGTGGTATTGGGAGGGGGGGGGTCCGATTTCATCATGAGGTGACAAGTGTCCCTCCCAAAACCACTTACTCAGACCCCCCTCTTGTTAAAGTTAGGATGGTCGGGGGGCTCCGAGTAAATTATGAACGTAGATTTATTTGTTGGGATGTGTGAAGTACGAGAGTGGGAAAATATTTGAATTTTTACTTTATTGATTTTTCTTTTTATTTGATTTTTATTATTTTATTTTTGTTTCTTTTTACATGTTTTCAGTTTGTTTTATTTTTAATTTATTATTTATGTTATTAATGTTTTACGCTTTTGTTTTATGTATTTTATATTGTTTTTTAATATTTCAAATATATAGTTTATTTGTATTTTTTTTTTTGTTTGTTAATTTGGCCGAACCTGTTGGCATCAGGATTAACCTGTGGCTTGAGAAACCGCGACTCAGGGGCATCTAAGCCGTCAAAATCACCCGGGGATCGCACCCGGCCTGAGCCACACCAACCCTTAACATGGTTGGATTTTTTGTCCCCGCAGGTTTCGAACCGGTGACTTTAACATCACGAAGTGGCTTAACAACACACTCCGTCACCGACTGTCCTACACCTCGGGGACTAGTTTATTTGTATTTTATTTTTGTTTTGTTTTATGTTTTATTTATTAGGTTTTTTATTTTACGTGTTTTGTTTTTATTTGTATTTTTCTTTATTTTTATTGTTTTTAATGTTTATTTTCTATTGATTTTTATTTAATGTTTATATTAATAAACTAACCTAATTATTAAAAAACTAACTTAATAATTAATCATTAATTAATAATAAGACTAACCTAGTTTATTAGTCTAAGTACACTAATTCAATTAATATTAACTTAATTAGTCGTTTATTATCCTAAGTTTGTTTATTAATGCAAGGATGAGTGGTGGGCGAGATGTAGTCAATGGGACAAATGTGCAAGGGAGTGAGGGCGTAGAGGTGGATGAAGGATGCAGTAGGATGATGAAGGATTGGGTGAAACGGATGGAGGGGAAAATAGAATCAACCGAGCCAAATGTCTTCATCACGGGAGCAACGCCAAATCAACATCCAAAGAATCGAGTTACCTATGATTATAGGTCCCCAACAGGTGATTAAAAATTAAAAATTTTGTCGGGTTTCCATGTCACGTCATGAGATCCATGATCCTTGACCTTCCATATACTCGAAACGTTCCGACTTATCCCTTCAGTTCCATTTGAAGGCTATAAATGGGCCATATCCAAACTGTGGAAACATAAAATAATTCAACTTTTGAGAGAACAATTACTCTGGAGAAATTATTCACTTCATATTGAGTCTGCATCCCTTTGTCCTTTTAAGTCTGAACACATTGTTCAATCCCCAAGCTCTCCCCTCTTTGAAGGAGAACCTCATTGTCTCTCTTATATGATCTTTCCTTTGGTGGAGGATTGAAGTGGTGGAGGCCCAGCTGGAAGGGACTTAGTTTCTTGGTTCTGAGACATGCTGACATGAAAGTTTGTCATTCATACACTTCTGTTGATCATATTTTAATAGAAATACTCTTTTCTCGTCCAATTAATGTCTTGCAAAAAGGTTAGTACCTACTATATTAAGTTAACAGAGAAACATGGACAAAATACACAGAGATATAGTCATCCCGAGCCACCAAAAATGTTGTCGTTTTACCGGAAACCAACATAGTTTGGAGTGAAATGAGTCTAGGAAGATAAGATAAAAAATATTTTGCCCTCTGTCCTGCCCGAAGGAAACCATGACAGATGGCCATAGTTCAAGTTAACATTGAGAAACAACATGATGAAAAAAAAACAAACTAGCATAGGAGAACTCAGATACCCAGTGACCTGTCGTCATTGCCTTTCTAACATGTGGATCTAGCTGGGATGGCGAACGGCTGCATGCACATTGGACATTTCGGCTTTGCTGGAGCATTGGAGTATGCGTCAAGGAGCGAGTCCAGACATTATCCCATGAGGAGGGCTCTGTGCTCCTGGTTTTCCATGTGGCCTCGGAGTTCGAACACTAGAGCCAGATGCTCTACACGGAGGAGTGGACCATGCAAATCATTGTTTACTACCTTGTCAAAGGTTTCATTCCCCACTTCCACATTCATCCCTTCTCTAGCCTCGTTCACATTCATTCCTGCTCTGGTCATGTCCACATTCATCCCTGCTCTGGTCTCGTCCACATTCATCTCTGCGCAGGCATTGTCCTGAGCCTCGTCCTCGCTCATTGCCTTCTCAGCATGGCTAGTGGGGCTGTAGTCACTCGTCCACGGTATCTCTTCGACAAAACAAATTGGGAATTCTTCTGCAGGCTCTCCCTTCAGACCGCTTCTAGCCTGTATTTCAGTCACCATGGCTTGGGGTTCCAGGGTGGTCGCGAAATCCTCCAGGTATGGCGTTTCTTCGACATAATAGGTTGGAAACTCGTCTGTAGCGCCTCCCTTCAGACAACTTCCAGGCTCAATTGCAAGGGTGTGTGTGCTATGCTCTATCCTAGGCTCAGCTATAATGGCATGGAGTGCCAATCGGTCGGCTCGTTCTCTCTACCAGAAGATGGAAGTCGCCATTGACAGAGCGTGCTCAGGGTTCTGCCTTCTTTGCCTCTGCTCTTTGTGGGTGTACCAGGCTGAGCCTCGACGAGGCCTACCTCACTTCCTTGTCATTGTGGATGAGGGGTGAATAAAGATACAGATAAAAATTCACCAGAGATTCCAACCGGAGGGGAGGTCCAAAACGAGAATGAACCAGCTCTGTCCAAGCTCTCCAACTTTTGAATTTCCAAATGACGGCATCACATGGCTTCCTATTAACTCTGTCATATTGAATGCTGGCTGTGCTAGTGTGTTCGCGTGAGGGAGAAGTCCCGCCTCCATAGAGCGGCTGTAATGGCTGACTACCATCATAAATGTTGAAGGGATGGGGAGCGACCTACAACATTTAAGCTATGGCCTGATGCTGAGCCATGTGGCAAGGCGTCGCCGCGTGTCACCCCATTGGGGAAATATTTGAATTATTATTCCATGGGAATATTTGTTTTGAATATTGATGGATTATGATATTATATGTGCTAAATTTATATATTATCACGATATTCTTGTGTATCTTGGTTGTTGAGGACAAGTTGCAGGTATATATCTCTGAGTCAAGTGTTCAACCGTTGTCTTCTTCGAAAGTCCGGACAAGGTAGGCTCTTTATATTGTCTTGTTAGCATCTTTGTTTATATAGCATACTTGATATTAGAGTTTATTTATGTACTCATTCCGTATGTTTTGGTTTATCCCATGCCATAGAGTGATTTTCCTCGTAACATAATTGGCGACCATACTGGGGAATGAATATTCTTTTTTGGGTTTGGAGTGTTTTTCTCCTTAGATTGCTCTCGGTTAGCTTGGTTTTCCTTGTCGTGTGATTGTTTGACAACCTATTTTCATTTTGAATCTAAATTTCTTGGCCTTATCCTTAACCTGGTAGTGTTTTAATACATATGTGTGGGTTTTCACTTGACATACGCATACATACGCGATTTGTCATTCTATAGGGCATATACATACGTGGTTTTTGCTTAAACAATCACATACAACATACTTTTTTGTGTAATTGCTGAGTTTGGTGTTTGCTGGGTGAGTTTTGATGGTTGCTGAGTCTTCTCGGGTCTCTGTCATGACTTTTAAGTGCCTGGAGAGTGATAGGAAACCTTTCTTTTATTGAATTTTTGGGTGGTTTTTTCTCTCATCAAATTTTTCATTGGTTGTCCTTGCATCTTGGGCTAAGTGTTTTATTCTTGGTATATTTCTTGGTTTGTCTCTTTTTCTTACAACAGGGTCTGTATATCAAGATGTTATTCAGTCCTTTCATTTTCATTCCTTTATATTGAAAATATAAAAATACATTTTTCATTTTGGCATTTTCTCTTTTGGGTTGTTTATCATTGATCTTGATACATGTATGGAAAGATTGCATCTTATTTGAAATTGCAGAGTTGAATTGAAAGTTGCATTTTGAAAAGCTTATCATTTTTGAGAATTGAAGTTTAGGACTTAAATTTATGTTCATATTCATTTCTTTTACTTGCTGAGTCATAAAATCATCAGTTTCACAACCACATCTTTTGAGTAAACAAAGCCACTAAAAGTATCGCTGATTAATTTAAAATTGATTAGAAACAATTTTATTTCTCAAGGTACACAAACTAGCTTAAGATATAGAGCCTTGGAATAGGATTTTGTGAGTAAACTTCTCCAAGGCTATTAAACTCAACATATGTATTTGAATAAGGGAATGGTGAAATCCATTTTATAATTGGTGATGTCAGGAGGCTTCGATCACACCGGAGTTAAGCACGAGGTCATGTGAAGTTGGTTGCATAGATATCCCTCTAATACCTTCTTAGCATCAGAGATATTTATGGGGATCTATTTGTATCTGAGTCTATTTCTAGTACCTTTGCCTCTGTGAGAGGCGGTGCTTTTAATATTTTAGGATTTTTTACCCTACCCATACGGTGGAACTAACTTATGACTGTTCTCCTGTGCATTGGTTATATCATGGTGGCTTTATTTTCTTGACATAGGTAGCCACATAGGTTACTTGCATGGGTTATTCTGCAGGTACCCTGGGTCAGATAAGGGTCGGACATCACACAACCTTTATGGAGGATTACCTCTCCAGAGGGATCTAAATGAATGCACTATTAAGACCACAAGGGCCCTTATAACTCATTTTAATACCTCCAATCTTTTGAAGGGAGTCTTAGGCCCCTCTTGGGAGAGACATACCTACTTTAGTGAGGGAGGCCCCTTTCAACCACTATATCTTGTTTGTGTGCATATTGGCCTTTTTGTTTTGGCGCGCTCTTTGATTTTTAGTTGGTATTAGGATTTTTTTTTATATCTCATGTCTTGAGTCATTGTGGAGATAGACCATATTCCTCGCAAGTCTCGCCGTTTGTTGAAATTACCAGTGCATATTGAGTCTTTTCCTTCTAAAAGGTGTAAATTTATCAACCGTGGTACACACAACTCCACTTACTAGACTTGTGGTCATACAAGTATGAGTATTGAGTCGAGTCAATAAGATATTGGGAATCCTTTGAATCCCACACCTACTATAGTTAATGGAACTCCTTCTACACCTTTGACCACTATGATTGTAGTGTTGAAGGTTCCTATCATCACTCATG
This sequence comes from Picea engelmannii, assembly GCA_009831015.1. NCBI lineage: Eukaryota > Viridiplantae > Streptophyta > Pinopsida > Pinales > Pinaceae > Picea > Picea engelmannii. The sequence continues at coordinate 37,083 of ML800783.1, forward strand.
TTCGGCCTATAGTTAGTACTCGACCCATATTAACAAACCATTTTGGGTCTCTTTTTGGTTCGTTGGGGTACAATGCTTAGTACATTCCTTCAGTTTCTAACCCTTTCTCCTTTGGTATGCCGAATATGACATCGCAAATTTCATCTTCCATTCCAACAAATAACATAATCCTAGTATTGGACTTGAGGGCATGACTCCTCCACATATTCCAATCTCGTTTGGTGGTGCTCATATTCCCCAAAAGAATCCTATGGTTGGGAGCCAACCTAATTTTTATCCTAGGTCTAATCCCAGTCTTAGTGCTTCTGGATGGAGTAATTAACCAGGTCAACAAGTTGTTTCTTATATTCCGTCCTTTACACCTACCTTCTCCACACTGATTTTGACCAACACGTTTGGTATGACGAATCCACCTCTATCCTTCAGATTTCCACCTGGGGGAGGTCAGTTTCATACTTTGGGAAACCCCCAACCTGGAGCTACTCTGGCTGGAAGTAATATTTACAATCCTCATTTTAACATTCCTACTGGAATGGTGCCCAACCAACCCCTTATGAATCAGTTTGGAGGGGGATTTTACAATCCAGGACAGGGCCATTGTGTATACTAGAACCCTAGATGGGCTGTGATCCCCCAATATCAATATTTCTCGGGAGCTTTGGGCCAGATGCCACAACCCCAACTCCCTTTTCTGGCCACACTTAATTTTCTAGACTTGTAGAGATTAATGAATGCCCCATGCATCATGACCCGAAATGGCCCCCCGTCCCCAGCAAGATTCCTTCGGATATTCTGAAATTCAAGTTCAAGACTGGTGAGGATCCTGGTTGTTGTAACCTAGGTCTGAACCCCTATGTTGTAACCTAGGATCATTTTCCTATGACTTCATCAAATTTTCCTCTTTTGGTTGGTTAAGTTAGTTTCCCATTACTGAGTGAATTGGTTCTTGTTCGTTTCTTTCTTGATTGAGTCTTTGCACATTTTTGTTTCTATTGTTTGTTGAAGGATAATTAAATGTCATATTTGGTTCAGAATTCTTGTCATCATGTTTTCCATTGACCGAGATCACAACAGGTCAATCGAGCCTTTTTGTGTTCATAGGAAATGCCCGTGGGAAAAACACAACAATTCAGAGTGGTCATTTTCAGGCCTGGATTGTCAAAACGGGCAGGGTAATTTTCAACGGTAAAGATCCAACATGCAAATCAGATCAATGTCTCTCATCCATTCGGGGGTCCAGAATCATGTGGGGTTTAACAAAAAGGAATTAGGAAAGTCACTCCATGACTTCAGTGTTCGGGTGTCTGAACATGTCATTGTTTTGATTGTCGAAGTGCCGGAGTGGGCCCACACCGCCGCGTCACTTCATAAGTTCATTCTTTGGGGGATTCCAATCCAGAGAAAGCATGGTTCCCCGAAGTCCCAAAATTTGTAGATTATAAATATGACTTAATCCAGGTTTAATTAGTGATAAGAACACACTAATCACTTTGCGAGTTTGACACTCCGAGAGTTATATACACTTTGCACTCAGAAGCTCTCGAACCTTGAAGAGTTGGAGACACATGGTGCTCATCTGTTGAGATACATGGCACTCATTCCAATTCATTTGGTTGCATCCTTCACCCATTTCAACATGACATATGCCACCCTTCTTTCCATGACATGTCACCGATATGACATCTGGCCACCATGTCAGATTCGAGAGATCGTCTTTTGGGGGATTTCCAAGCACAACATTCATAAGCTCCTGAACTATGAAGTGCCGAAGCATGTGGCACTCATCTGTCAGGACTCGTAGAACTCATCCATGGAGACATGTGGCCTCCATATGGTCCTGACACATGGCACTCATTTTTGGTCATTTGAGTCCCATCATTCGCTCATTTTTGAGTGACACATGTCACTCACATTATGTGACACATCAACATCCGTGACATCATACGCCATCATGTCACCACGTCACCTCCACTTCAGCTGCACCCACGTCATCCACCTCCACTCATACCACTCCTCTAATGGATGATCACCTCCGCACACTCCATTTCATGACTACTTATGTCTTTTCCATGCCTGCTTGACTGAAAATAGTACAATTTTCCAAGCAATACAGGTGGCAGTTAGCAGGCCAACATAAGGTGTTTTAGTTGTCAAAAGTTCAGGAAAGTAGCAGATAAGGTGAAGGTCTGCCCATGCATCCGGTCACCTCCAAAGGCCTCAAACAGTTCCCAGGCATGTTGGAGCTTGATACACAACTTTTTTTTTTCATTTCAAGTCCTATTTATGCCAATTGAGTTCCTCCAGCACATGCATTGGTTCTGTCTCGAAGACAGTAGTATTTTTTAGTCGATCAATTCCAACATTTTCTTAGATTAGATTAACGAGTGGTATTCTGTGTGTGATAAGAACCACTTTTGTTGATTAAGTCCAGTGTGAAGTTCACATGCTTTAATCCATGCAATGCCAGTTATATTAATAAGTCTTTTCTACAAACAATTACCTAAAATTAGGTCTCAGTCCCCTAAGGATGAGAACCTCCACAACTTTGTTAAATAGGGGGTCTTTGAATGTTTTAGGGGTTGGGAGTTTTCGGGAAGAAAGATAGCAATACATCAGACTGGTTGGACCCATTCTATGCATGGATTAAATCTCTCTACTTGGTGAATATACTCTTGATGACAATGTTTCATTCAAATCTTCATGTGTTTTTTTATCTTGTCTTGAATGCATTTTTTGATTTGTGCAAAGTACATTTCATTTTCTTCGGCTATTGTATAACTTGTCTTTATTGATATGCAACCTGTGAAAATAGCTAATGCTTGGTGAATATTTGTTCTTATTGCATCCCGTGGGAGTAATTGTGTTTTTGATACATGTTTAGTTGTGTTTTTGATACATGTTTAATGTCTTGAAATGATATTTTAAGTATTGAACTTCTTGCAGCAGACTTTTCATTAAGTAATTTGTTGATTCCCTTTGTTTTCTATTATTTCACTTGTTTGTCATTAGTGTGACAACATCCAAGGAGGAACCTTTTCCATATCATTTTTCGAATCCAACCATGCTTTTGTCTTGGTAGAACAACCCTCTGACCAACCAACAAAAAATTAAAATAAACAACCATTCTAAACTGATAGGTGACCTAGCTTTTCCCTTTAGCAGTTAGGTGCAGAGCTTAGGACCAACACTGGTGATCAAGTCACTACTTTTCATATTTGGTGCTCTTCCAATTCCCTTAACGACGATTCTATTCATTTAATATTGTTTCAACCCACCCTCACGAGGGTTGCAACAAAATGGTACATAGAGCTACTGGGGGAACATACAAGAATTTTAATTAGATGGTTCTAGTCTTTCTCAACCACTTCCAATTTTTGGTTCATTGTAATGCTGACATAGAACTTATGTCGGCCCTTCTCTAGCCCATATCTCGGATCACATCCAAGAGTGGCATAGACATAAGAGGTTGATCAAAGACTACATTCCTACAGAGTTCATGTTGGAATGGTTTCTCAAATCCTTATTGCCTTATATTTCAAAGGATGTTTCTACATCCAGGGTAACGTCTGAAGAAGAAGCTATTTTTAAATCCTAGAAGTTAGATCTCATGTATGCTCAATCTGGGATGTTATATGAAATTATTCCCAATGCACCGAGGTCAAACTACGACCCTAGACAAAATCTCGAGCTTCATGCTGATGGCATTATAGGCTCTGCAAATACTAATTCTAAAGACTTGGTGACACACCAGTTGAAGGAGCCATCTCTAAGACATTTTTTAGGAGGACAAGCTTCATTTGTGTCCTCCACTCCCACTTAGTCGATGGATGTGCATTTTGTATAGTCGTCGACCAACCCGAATGGTAACCAAAAACCATGAAGGAATAAAAGGAAAGGATGTGGTAACAATCGTAAGTGTGGGAATAATAATAATAATAATAATAGTAAACCCAAGGACAATGTTAAGGATGATAGATCAAACAATAATGATGGCGAGGGAAAGAAAGAGAAGCAGAAGGTGAAGTTTCCTTGAAAGATTTGTACTGATGATCACCTTACCCACTTGTGCCCCAAACTCGAGGAAGCTGCGAGGCTCTTATCTCAAATTACCATTGTGATGGCTAATCCTTTTCCACATAATCAACACATGGCCTTGAGCTCCTCTAATGGAAAAAATGTGGCGAGTGAGAATAAAAACCTACCAGCGCATGAAGGTGACCATCTATGTGTAAATAGGGTCAAGTCTCAAATTAATGTAGCCACTCGGTCTCACGATTATAGTTCTTCAAAGGTTGTTCTAGGTCTAGAGTCTCGCCCTCCTCTGAAAATTCCTTTGCAGATAAAAAATCCAGAGCTCCTGCCTCATATTCCAAAAGGAGTACTCTAATGCTCTACCCACAACCCTAATGCTAGAGCTGCCCAAAACTACTCTATTGTTGAAGATTTGGGTCAAACCCCTTGTGCGATTTCATCTTTGGAGTTACTCTAGACGTGTCCTTAATAAAGGAATTCCTTTTAATCTGCATTAGGAGCTCTAGAATCACGTGGCTCTAAGGTTATCAAGTTTGATGTCACATATGTGAAGCCTCAGTTGCCTTAGCACGTGGAATTTCAAATCCATGTGGACTACTCAAAGTATACCATCAAACGTACTATTATTGATGAAGGTGCTACAACGTGCGTGATGTCCCTAACCTATTGGAAAACCATTGGCTCTCCAACCCTCTCTCAATATTTGACTACGTTGACCGCATTTGATGGTCGTTCTTTCCATCCCCACAATATTCTTCCTACCTTTCTGGTTCAGTTAGGTGGAAAGATAGTGGAGGTGGATGTCGAGGTGGTCGATGCACCCCTTGACTATAACTTATTACTAGGGTGTAACTGGAATTATGCTATGACTACAGTCATATAGTCCATTTCCATACTTTATGTTTTCCTCATGAAGGGAAAATCATGATGATTGATCAGTTGTCCTTTGTGCATGTTAGTCCCAATGCATCCGTTGGACCTTTGATCCTCGTGATCGACAATTCTCAGCCGACAATTGAGGATATTGGTGTCATAATGTATTAATCCCTCATGGGTACCTTTGATTTTGTGGCACCAATTCATCACATTTATGCCATGTCTATTAGGTCTACTTCATTAATGAGGTCTGTTCCTTTCCGCACTTTGTATTTTAACGATCCTTGGACCCTACCTTACCTGACCATGTATTCTGAAGGTATGTCACATATTGGAATGGAAATTCCACTGTCGGTGACAAAGATAGTGTATCAGGATGTTATCGATTCTACTACTGACCCAGATCCTGTCCCTTCACAGACAAATGAGGAGGATCCTGTTCTCCAGCCCATATGGGCCACTTCATCATCTTTCTCACATGATTTCCTCGATGATACTTTACCTTCATATGAAGAAATATTAGAGACCATGAATGATTCTGATAGGCCATGGGATGATATGCATCATTGCTCTTACTTCCTCCCAAATCTTGTACGATCGAACAAGACTATCTTAGATCTACCTTGAATGAGATAGTCGGTCACATCGTAGTTCCACTAGATACACATGACATTTATGCCAAAGGAAACATGGCTAGTATTTATCCTACTGTCACAATCAACATCTCTCAAATTCATGATAAAGATGAAAATGTATATATCGGTGCAGATTGTTCACCTGAAGAAATTAAGATCTACACCGATCTCTTCAGATAATTTCTTGATGTATTCGCATGGTCATGTGAAGAGGTTCCAGGAATCAACCCTCGCATTGTTGAACATGAGATAAAAACCTATTTGGATGCTAAACCTTTTCAACAATGACTTAGAGTTGTTAATTCTAGGAAGGCCCCTGCTATTAAGGCAAAGGTGGAGAAACTGCTTAATTATGGTTTCATCTACCCGGTTCCCTTAACTCAATGGGTATCCAATCATATTCCCATGAATAAGAAACAATGAACCGTTCATGCGTGTATGGATTTTTGAGACCTAAACAAGGCTTGTCCTAAAGAAAAATTCCCGACACCTTTCATTGATCATATTCTTGATGAGTGTGCGGGAAGCGATGTTTTTTCTTTTATGGACAAATTTTTAGGGTATAATCAAATTCATATAAAACCTAAGGATCAACATAAGATGGAATTTATTTTTCCTTGGGGTACTTTTGCATACCATAAAATTCCTTTTGGCCTTAAAAGCGCCAGAGCAACCTTCCAACGAGCCATGACCTTTGATTTTCATGATCTCAAGCATATAGTCGAAGCTTACCTCGATGATATCACTGCTCACTCTTGCAAGAGAGTGGATCAATCTACCCACCTTTAACTAGTTTTTGAGAGATGCCGATATTATCACATCCGTTTAAACCCTCACAAGTGCATCTTCTATGTTAGGTCATGTCATATTTTAGGATTCTTAGTTTCTGAGATTGGGATTATGGTGGATCCTTTGAAGGTTGAGGCAATACTTTGATTTCCTCCCCCGCACAACATTTATCAGATTCAAGGTTTACAGGGTAAAACTAACTTCTTACATCGCTTTATAGTAAACTATGCCAATATTACTAAGGTTTTCATGCGTTTCTTGAAGAAGGACATTCCGTTTATATGTGATGAGCAAGCCCAAGAATCCTTGGATGATCTTAAGAAAGCCTTGGTATCAACGCCTTTACTAAAGCCTCTAGACTACAATAGAGATTACTTTCTTTATATTTCCACGTTCGAAAGGATGGTTGGTATGTTTTTAGTTTAGGAGGATAATGAGCTCCATGAGCATGTCATATACTACCTTATTTGAAACTTAGCTGGCCCTGAACTCAAGTACTCTCATGTTGAGAAGCTATCCTTGGCTTCCATACACGTGATTCAAAGATTATGACACTATATATTTCTTTGAAAAAATACCATAGTTTCTGATGTCAACCCATTTCAATACGTCCTTACTAGGCGTATCATAGGGGGAAAATACAATAAATGGATTTTCATCTTGCAAGAGTTTGACCTCGATGTTGCTTCGACGAAATCCAAGAAATCACTAGTTTTTTCCGAGTTAATATTAGACTTCCCTCAACTAGATGAGAATGTTATTAATGTCTATTCATTCATGAATGAACACATTTTCCTTATCTTTTCATCGTACCCATGGTATGGAGACGTTTTGATCTATCTTCAAACCTTGAAGTTCTCTCAACATCTTTTGAGAGACGATCGACGACGTATATGATATCAAGCTAAAAACTACCTTATTGTCGACGAAAATTTGTATCACCAAGGCATAGATAATATCTTGCATCATTTATTGACTAACAAGGAGGCTGGGTCCATTCTTAATGACTGTCACAGTGGGGCTTGTGGTGGTCATCTATTCGGGCTTCTGACAACCCAAAAAATATTGTGAGTTGGTTATTTTTGGTTGTCTATTTTTAAAGATTGTGTCGAAGCGGTCAAGAAGTGTCACCCTTGATAGGTGTTCACTTGGAATATTTGCTCACATCCATCCCCTTTTCACCCGATCATCATCGTCGGTCCCTTCACCAAGTGTGGGGTAGATTTTGTGGATTGCAACCCAACTTCAGTTGGGGGGCATCAACATATTATCATGGTCGTAAAATACTTTACTAAATGGGAAGAGGCCATGCCTAAGATTAAATCTGATGGTAAGACTGCAACACTTTTCGTGTTGAATCAAATTATAGCCCAGTTTGAAATCCTGAGTGAGATTGCCACTGATCATGGAAGTCACTTTTCAGAATGAAATGATGAAAGAGTTATCAACGAAATTGGGGTTTAAAAATGGTCATTCTTCCCCTTACTATCCCAAGGAAAATGGACAAGTAGAGGCCATGAACAAGTCTCTCGAGACCATTTTGAAAAAGACTGTCAGCCATAGAAAATCTGACTAGCATCTCATGATTTACCCTATGCTTTGGGAATATCAAACCTTGGTTAATACTTCCACCAGTTTTTCTCCTTTTCAGTTAGTACACGGTATAGAGTCGATCCTTCCTATTGAATGTGAAATAACTTCTCTTAGACTTGTAGTTAAGACCCTATCTGACACTTCCGATCTCAAAGAACGCCTCATACACCTAGAGAGCGTAGATGAGCAGCATCGAGATTCCCTCTACGACTATCGAAGTGAATAAAAAAAGTTTCAAGGTCTAGTATGATAAGTCTTTGTTTCCTTGGTAGTACGCTAAGGCTGACTTGGTCGTCTTGTATGGCCAAGCCAAAGAACCAATGGGGGAAGACAAGTTCAAACCCATGTGGCACGGTCCTTATATCGTGTGACGTGTCTTAGAAAAAGGTTCCTATGAATTAGAATATTATGAAGGGAATATGTTGGTTGAGCCCATAAATGGGCTCTACTTGAAAAGATATTATGCTTGAGCCCCAAGCTTGGGCATGACTCTTTTATACTAGTGTATCTTAGTGTATATATATTTTCCTTGGTGTCATCGACTTGCTTATCAATTTTTCCCTTGGTTGGAAGATGTCAATAGAGTATTCAGTTTAATTAGGAGGTAGATGGTGCCAATCATCATACACAAAACTTGGCTTCCACTTCTTGGGTCGTTTACTCACTCGAGGGTCAACTGGTGTCTTCGGGTGGCATTTTTTTAGGGATATCAGTGAATAATGTGGCTAAATATAGCGCCATGATAGAGATTTTATGTGATTCCATTTCATATGTTGTTCGATATTTAGAAGTTTGTCTGGATTCCCAGTTAGTAGTATGTCAGTTGAATGGAAGTTACCATGTGTGAGAGCCTACTATACTCTAACGATTCCTACGGGTATGAATTTTGGAACGACATTTTTATTTTATTACTTATAATCACACACCTAGAATTTCTAATTATGTATCCGATGCATATGCTACTTATGTTTTAGATTGACATTTGTCACATAACTAAAGTAAAGAAAACACATTCACCAATGTACACATTGTAATATATAAGAAAAGCCGAAGACCAATGTTTTTTATATTTCATCTCTCCAAAAATATGGTGTCATAGTGAAAAATTGGGGCTCACACCCTCAAAATACATATATGGCCAATAGATATAATGACCATGGCATATACACCTATGGTGATGGATGTGTATCATGATAACATAAGATGACATTTGAGAGGCATTGGAAGATTCACACCCATGCACGGGGCACACCCACCACCTACCGCTACATAACTTATGGAAAATCCTCTACCTGAACCATAGGAATCATGTGCGTCAAACGAGATAGGTTCCCCTGAACACTTTGAAGCACTCTCTTCACATCTCCTCCTGCTAGCTCATATCCTCGGTTCCTCTGATGATGTGGTGGAAATCCATCTGGTTGTCGCGGACCCACATTTGCACAACAAAATAATTGTCAATACTAGACACCATTGAAAAATATTTTCATTTTTTATTCTCTTTGAAAAAATAAAAAAAAATGAAATATATCAAAAAGATATTTATCTATATCACCATAGGTGAAACATCCTATGTACTTGATCCCTACATAAGGGTAGTCGTCTAGGGATATCATCTACTGACTCCACTAGAAGAAGAACTCATCATTGTAGGGGGTTGACACCCTACCGCCTCCCAACTTCCTCATCACCTCAATCCACCGTGAAATGGCTGGATCACGTGGTTTATATGGAACGATATTGATTCTAGGGTTAAATCCTTGAACCTGATCAAAGAAAAAACTACACAATATAGATGTGAACCCGAAGTTCCTCTTCCTACCCTATTTGTAGTTAGTCAACTGGATCTTCATGTTAGCCAGTAGTGAGGTGCACCAATCATAAACTATGGGTCGCAAGCACTTCACAGAGTAGAACATTAGTGACATTTATTCCTGGTGCAGCGAGGCTGACCCTATGATTCGTGTAAGAATAAGAACAATGATATTTAAACTTAGGTTGTTGATCGCCCTAATGGGGAGTTGGATCCCTACCTTTTCTGTGCTTGCAACATAGTTAGTGGCAATGTAGTTCTCTATGTTCTTGCCAATCCCAAATCCCCGGGCTTTGAGGTTCACCACCTCACCCCAATGAGACAATCCTGTAAGGAAATAGATATCCTCAAACTCAATTCTCAATGGTTTCCCATCGTGGTTGAAGGCCTCTGTATTAGGATCCCAAAAGATCACCAACATTTGGAGAAACCTCATTTGAGCCCTCATTCCTTTGAGAGCCCAAAAATCGTAAATCCCACATATTTTTAGCAATAATTGGGTCCCTGGATCTCTTTCCACTGTAGCATCAATTTACTCATGCTTTCTTTCTCTCCATTCAAGTACCATCCTACAAGAATAAATCCATTTTTGATTCAAAACATTTTAAGAAACCAATTTTCAGACTTGTACGTGGGTTGTCGTGGTAACGCTCATGTGTAGGGATGCATATACATGGGAATGATTTGCCTTTCCGATGTACATTCCTCCATATACAGACCTAATATCTTTCTGACTCCCAGTATGGGAATGGTATGGGAGTTGAAGGAATCCTAGTATCTTTCTGACTCGACTCAGTACTCATACTTGTATGATCACAAGTATGGTAGGTGGAGGTGTGTGTACCACGTTTGATAACTTTACGCCTTTTAGAAGGTAAAGACTCAAGATGCAATGGTAACTTTAAAAAACAAAGATACCTACGAGGAAGCTAGTATGGCTCCACGATGAATCAAGACTCGAGATATACAAACAAATCCTAAGGCCAACTAACAATCAAAGATCACACCAAAATAAAAATAAAAATGCAAAATTCACACAAATAGGATATAGTAGTTGAAAATGGGCCTCCCTCACTAGAGTAGGTATTCCTTTCCCAAGAGGGTCATGCGACTCCCTTCATGAGATTGATGGTATTAGAATTAGTTATAAGGGCCCTTGTGGGCTTAACAACGTAGTCGGTGAGATCTCCTCGGAGAGGTAATCCTCCATAAAGGTTGTGTGTTGTCCGACCCTTATCTGACTTAGGGTACCTACAAAATAACCCTTGCAAGTAACTTATGTGGCTACCTATGTTAAGCAACTAAATCCACCATGATATAACCAATGCCAAAGTGAACAGTGGAAAGTCAGGTCCACCGTATGGGAAGGGTAATAAATCCAAAAATATTGAAAGCACCACCTCTCACAGAGGTAAAGGTACTAGCAAGACCCCCAAATACGAATAGATCCCCATAAATATATCTGACTCTAAGAAGGTATGAGAGTGATATCTTTGCAACCAACTTCGCGCAACCTTGTGCTTAACTTCGGTGTGAGAGGATCATCCTGACGTCACTAATAACATAATGGATTTTAACACTCCCTTAGTCAGACACATATGTTGAGTTTAATAGCCTTGGAGAATTTTACTCACAAAATCATATTCCAAGGCCCTATATCCTATGCGTGTTTTTGTATTCCAAAAATTAAAATCGTTTCTAATAAATTTTAATTAATCAATGTTACTTTTATTGAATTTTGTTTACTCAAGATATGTGGTCATGAAACTGATGATGTTATGACTCAACATATCAAAGAAATGAATATAAACAAAGTGCTAAGTCCTGATCTTCAATTCTCAAAAGATGACAAGCTTTTAAAATGCAACTTTCAATTCAACTCTGCAATTTCAATAAGATGCAATCTTTCCATATATGTCAAGATCAATACTCAAATAATCAAAAGAGCAAATGCCAAAATGAAAAATGTATTTTTTTGTATTTTCAATATAAAGAAATGAAAATGCAAGGACTGAATAAAAGCTTGATATATAGACCCCACTGCAAGAAAAAAGAGGCAAGCCAAGCAGGATACCAAGAAGCAAACATTCAGACCAAGATGCAAGGACAACCAATGAAAAATGTGATGAGAAAGAAAAATCGCCTGAAAATTCAACCATAAAAAGGTTTCCTATCACACTGCAAGCAGTCAATAGTTAAGAAAGAGACCCAAAAAGAATCAACAACCATCAAAACTCACCCAACAAACACCAAAATCAACAAGTAAGAAAAAAAGGTTGATGTACATGACTATTTAAGCAAAACCCACGTATGTACGCGCCCTATAGAAGGACATCTTGCATATGTACACATCTGTCAAGAGAAAACCCACATATATGTATTTAAACATTGCTTGGGAAAGGATAAGGCCAAGAAACTTAGATTCAAATTAAAAACAGGCTGTCAAGCAATCAAGATACAAGGAAGCTTTGGCTAACCAACAGAAATCGAAGGAGAAAAATAGTCCAAACCCCGAAATAGAAGATTCATTCCCTAGTATGGTCGCCAATTCTGTTACGAGGAAAATAAATCTATGGCAAGGGGTAAAGAACAACAGATTGAATGACTGCATAAGTCAACTCTAATCCCAAGTATGTTGTTAGGATATTTAGACACTTAGGAGTTAGTTAAGATCTACTTGGTCTAATGTGTCGTTAGGTAAAAGTGTGTTTCTTTATTGTGCATTAGTATGCATTTGTAGTTAGGAAATTTGACAGTCATGATATGTTCCCGACATAGAGTTATCTGACAGTTCATATTCTCCTTGATATTAATGACCATTGATCCATGGCTTAACACCTGATTGGTCCGTGATCTCTAGTTAAAGAGCATGGAGGGTCATTTTCCGATGATCGATTGTAAGAAAATCTCTTGTAAAATATCTCTGTAATCTTTTTCTTTGGCATTAATAAACTTCTCCATGTGGTTGTGTTGGTTGGGATCATGGATGTTTCCCCACAGGAGTTTTACCACATCAAAACATTGATGTTTTGATCTTTGATCTGGTTGTGTGAGTGTTTACTGAAGGTGTTTTTCCTCTGATGGAATACCTATGTTGTCGAACATGGTATCAAATCTTGTTTGAAGACCCACTCCTGTTGTAGATCAATATCGTGAAGCCGAGTTTCCTCATTTCCAATTTTTTCCATTTTCGTACATTTTTGGGCTGAGAGGACTATTCCATTGCATCTAGAGCACTTGTTTAAGTCAGGAACACTTTTCGTTTCACTCGAAAAGGTTTTCATTTTCCCAATATACGACCATTTCATTCAGATCCGGATGTATAAAGCCTGAATACGCCATTTTTAAATTTCTGCAAAGTATTATTTTGGTTTTATTTCTGTTTTATATTATTCATTTCCATCTTGCTACTCTTTTATATATTCATATGCTCTTTTCCCCGCGCTCTGTGAGATCTCAAAAAATTAGAAACAGATAGGAAAAGGTGTATTTTCCGGGTAAGCTAACCGAGATCTAACCCTTATTGTCATCGAGAAGCGAAATTGTTTTCTTCTGTGAAAATAGTTTTTTTAGCATGCTCTCCAAGGCCATCTTCCACAACAACAACAACACCCCCAATCCTCTTGCTAAAAAATACAATATGTTTTGCTAGCCCATTTGGTTAAAATTTTCCTTATTAAGTAAGATGTCTTGAGTTCAAGTCTCTCTTTTTGTTACTTTTTTCGAAAACGTTCATGCTCAATTGTAAAGTGTATCTCACTTCAACTATAAAAGTGAATCATTATAAGTAGCTTTAATATTTTATTTTAGAGTTATTTATTTTTCTTGCAAATTTTCTTTCATAAAGTAGCTTCATTGTAAAAGAGATCCCCACTTATTTTTATAAAAGTTGGTCACTTCATAAAGAAACTTACACCGCCACATAGTGCTTGTTAGAAAGTAATAGATGTGCTCATTTAACCATAGACAATATAACCATATTGTCACCCAACCATAGGACGAAGCTACCCTTGAGCACCTTAACCTTGACAAAGAATGATTCTGGAAGCAATCCAATATCCAACCAAGGCTAATGCATCAAGCAAAGACAACCAAGACCGATTAGAAATTCCAACCATAACCAATAGAAAGTCCGATCCTAAACCAAGAATAAAGATTGCAGTAGCCACCGGCTATAGTTACTCTTCAAACTTGCACACTTGCCTAGTTTTTGCAGTGCACACTTCTTCACTATTGAAATTTCGAGCTATGTGTACAAAATGAGGCATGACTACTTGTATTTATACTGTTTTGTTGAGCTATTTGGGCCGACTTCTCATTCTGGAGGTTAAATACTTAATATTAAATGTTGGCACAAGGGTAGACCCAGGGTTCAACGCTTAACATCACACCAACACAAACCTGACTACTGGCCCTTTTGAAAACACCTGCGAAGCAGGTGAAGTCTCACTCAAGGTAGAAGCATAGGGGGTTACAGGACGCAGGTGTCTGTAACTAAGTTGGGACACAGATATGTGAGAATAACACTTCACAGGGTATTCTATTAATGCTTAGGAAGTGACATACATTAGTTTATTCACCTTATGAACATTGCAGAACATATATAAGATAGATCTAGCACAGTAACAACATGGATTATTCACCTAAAACACTTAGCACTTAGCACTGTGAATCAGATCTAACATTTTAACATAAGCACATCATTAAAGAAACATATACATATCCATTACATATCTAATATAAGGACTAAGAAAAACATAACAAAGATAATCATTGCACAAAGAAAACCGTAAGACACCAAATGTGCGTGGTTCACCCCAGTGTGGGGCTACATCCACCAACCACTTCACCTCTTTATTATTCATCTAAATCTTACATTCATTCTCTCTTGTGCACTAAGCCACAGAGTCAAACTTTGCATTGGACAAGATATATATGCATTGAGCACCAGATGCTCCTTCCAAAACTAGGTCAAGGCATAGAGCCAACTCTCTATCAAGAACAAAGACTTAACACACATACATTCCCTTGCACAAATCCATTCAACTGCTTGCACTTAGCTCCAACAAATTCTACTTCTACCATACATTCTTCTTTATTTATAATTTTACAAACCCTTATAATAGTGCCAAACATGGGGAGAACCCATGGGCTGACATCCCATAAAACCATTACAAAAACCCTAGAGGACCCCTTACTGGGTCCACATAGCCTGCAAAAATGGGTGAGATCCATGATCTCAGCTCTGCCTGGGCACTCCTTCCTTGACCAATGTGTCTAAGTCCAAAAGTGGGACAACTCTGACCAATGTTTCCTCAAAACTTGGTCGAGGGACAACATGCCCCCAACACTCACTTGTGACTCGTCCCGAGTCACTCAGATTTGGACAATGCTAATTTCAAGGCCTTGAGCTTAACTCAAGCTGCCTCGACTTGCTAGTTCGCTTGAGCCTCCTGCTCAACGAGCTCCTGGATCATATTCTTTGTAACAATCCCTTCCAAGATATGTTCTACTGATGCAACCACTTGGTCCAATTGAGATCCCCATCCATCAATCTCTTCGAACACCTTGCAGGCTTCATCCTGCATAGGTTGCAGCTTATGTGTGACATCCATTACTTTTCCCTAGAGGGCAGTGATATGTTTCTATACTGTGCACTGCTCCTGGGATATTTTCGTTCTTTCTACCACAGTGAGTAGCTTCATCTACACCTGCACTGAAAATTCCTGCTGCTGCACCTCTTATAATCGCGCTTCCAGCTTTCTTAGTTCTAGATCTTTAGCTAGGCGTTCATGTGTCTATGCACTTCTATCAGTTAGCTGTTTTCATTCTGAGGAGAGGGTTCTTATCCTTATTAGTGTTTTCTCAGTGGTCTCCTCCCTTTGGTCATGCACCTCCTACAGGGTGCTTGGTACTATTTGGGCCTCCAAGTCTGTTATCCTAGTTTGAAGCTGCTTGAGGGTCTCAACGAGCTTCACTACTTAAGCCTCGATCGACTCTTTCTCCCCCTATTCCAAGAATAGAACAAAGTGACATGCTTTTCTCACTACTTCTTTGAATATGGCCCTCTCTGTGAGAAAATTATCCTTTTCTCTCTATAGCTGGGATTTTTCCTCCTGGAGCTTCACCTGAAGCTATGCTTTCTCACTTTCCTGGGCTGCTACCTTGTCCCGTGCTACTATTAATTGCACTAAGACTCCATTTTTCTTCTGTTTCAAGGATTTTGTAGCCTTCTCCTTCTCTTCATGGACTCTCCGAAGTCGAGCTTTTGTTGCATCTTCCAGTATTCTCAATTGGGCTAGTTTATCCCCCAATTCTACAATATGTGACGAGGAAGGCGCAATACATACTGTGTGGACCAAACGAACAAATTTATGTACTTCCTTCAATTCCTTCTCGATCCTTCCATAGATATCTTCCTGCTTCTCTCCATATCTCTGCAAGATGTCCTTGAAAACATCCTCAAGAGCTCTGCAGACCATATTGATATCATCCTCTATGAGCGTGGCCTCCAACTAGGGCTTATTAGCACATGTCTTCTTCCTGGCTGAAGGTTTGTACAGAGAAACCTTCCTCTTTTGTGGTGTTACTGTTCCAGTAGGGGGGTATTTAGGTAATTTAGCTTCACCTCCTCCTTTCTCTTCTCCTTCATCCCATCCTCTCTGTCCTTCTGCTTCATCTTCTCCTCCTCCTCTGAGCGAGCCAAACCCATTATCGTTAGAAGCGTTGTCCTCCTCATCGATATCTATATCCTGGACTTCCTCCTTCTTTTTCTTCTTCTTTGTCCCAATGGACTGTCTGACATACTTGACCTGGGTGACTATAGGGCTTCCTATGGTGTTAGTTTCAAAGAGTTTTGCATCAACGACAGGTACAAGAAATTCCTCCAGCCATTCCTTTGTAAGCTACTCCATGTCTTCATCTGTTAGCTTGTAGTACGAATGTAACTCTTCCTGGTTCTCATCTCAACGCGCAGTGTTGTAGATGAAATGCATATCTATGTGGAAATTTTCTATTGGTCTATACTGGTGTAGGGTGCACAGTGTCATGCACGGAAATGACTCAACGACGACCTTCAACTATTGATAGTATGCATAAAACATGAAATTGGACTGCCACTTCTTTGTCATGTCGTTGGTATACCATAGGGTTGAAAAATGAGTGGCCAACAGCTCCGAGGGTTCTATCTCTGGGAAGGTGAATCCTTCATGAATTTTCCAAGTGAAAAATATGATCAAAATGATCAGCTAGCTATAGTGGAATTCATATCCCAAATCCTGGGCTTCCCGACAATCCTTCTCCAACTCCTTGACGAGGTAGTTCACCCAGTTCATCTGCATTACCTCCACACATTTTCTTGTGAGGTCCACCATGAACTCGTTGACCTGTGTGGGGTGTTTCTTCCTTACGAGCTTGCTAGCTATGAGTTGGAAAGCGAGACACACTGCACCATCCTATATAGAGGCTACCTTGTAACCTCGCTTTCCTTTCTCTACTTCTCTGTAAGCTTCCTTGATGCATTGTGCCGAGGAATGGTCTGAGGCCTTCCCTGAATAAAATTGTTGAGGGTTAGGTCCCTCCACACTCAAGCCTGTAATTCGGTGGATCAACGTTAGATCCACAGTAATCCTTAATTTGAGCCACAAGTACCCACCATGATAGCATGACAGGAGGAGTTTAACACAAGCGTTAAGCTCCTGGTGGCAACCAAAATGGGGGATCTTCATCACATTCAACATAGTGGATTGTGCCAACTCCTTAATCCATGGATGTGAGATGAGGTGAGGATTCTTTCCTGTTTTCTTTGTCAAGTAGTGGTGGGGTGATAACATAGTGTAGTTCTTGCTGTCTCCCAAGTTGAAGTCATTGTTTTTCAATAGAGGGATCTTTCCTAACTGAATACCGACTATGTGTATTCCTTTTGGAATGTACTCGATGAACACGCTGTACTCATAATCTCACAGGATGTTATCACGGTTAACAACGCCAACCAAAGGTGGGACATACTCAGGTAGAATTGACAGGATCTGCTTCACATTAGCTAGATCACCATGATGCTTACTCCGTTGGTCAGTTCTGTGGTTGACACAACTAGAGAAACGTTCAGTTGAAGGGGAATCCTATAGTCCCCTAGTCGATGATGCCTAGACACGTTCAGATATCAGTCTATCGGCCATTGGCTTCTTAAGGACCTCCTCGTCATAATTCTCTAATTCACTAGGTTCTCTCGACATTCTAAATTTTAAACCGATAGGTCGAGGTAGACGAACGGATAGGTGGGGTAGACAAGCGGACGGGCGGGGTCTAGCTTCAGATGACACAACTCAACACTTGGACAATTCTCTATTTAGCTCAGTCAATCATAGGTGGAAAAAAGTGGTGTCGGTGCAACGACCAACAAGTTAAATAAGCGGGGTATCATAACGGATATTCCAATGACCAGGAAATGATTCCATTAATGTAAATATTTCTGTTATGGCGTGGTATCAACGTCCAAAAGCGGTCCATCAGCCCATACATGCATTTTCTAATTGTTCCAGAGTGTCATTATAATGGTTTGGGTGCCTCCAATGGTCATATAACTTTTCCAGGGCGAAGTCCCATTCTGTGTGGACCTGCTATTCGAGAAAGATTCAAATCCTGCGAGGTTCCAATCTTCGAAGTCTTCCATCTGGTCTTTGTAGCTTTTCCAACTTAGCTTTTCCATCTGGGATTTCCTGTGATCTAAGTTTCTCTAACTGTTTCTGGAATCTGCTTTCCATTCTTGTTTTTATTTTCTCATAGCGTAGTGTTCGCACTGTTGATGTTCCCTCAAAGGGTTCAGAGTTAATGTCCCTTTTCTTAATACTTCCTGGGTGGATATACTTATTTTTTGCATAGATAGGTTCTTCAAGCCTTATTTCAATCTTTCAACCTTGATAGCTAATTCTCTTGCCTCCTATGTTGTTACCTTGTTTTGTTGCTTTGACTATGAAACCCCTTAGTTCTTTATTTTTATTTTCTGTGGCTTATTCCTCTGCTTTCCTTCTGATCTGATCTTTCTCAATCCAAGTCTTACCTAACAAAAGTGGGAAAGGGGTGATGTCCCTGACAAAATTAATGACTTCAAATTCTTCTTCAGTCGATGTTCCATGAACAATAATAGGTACATTAGTAACTCTTCCACATAGGGTTATCATCTTTCCCTTAAACAAGTCCATCCTTCCTAATGAAGGTATCACAGTAGGTTTTTTCCAAAATTTTGCAAGTTTCTTCTGTCATAATATTCACTTGTGTTTCTTCATCCAAGACACAGTCTATGTCGAAGTCTTCTATTCTTTCACTTATGCGTTGTTTTACTTTCAGGATCTCTGGTAAACTCACATCTTTGTGAACATCCATCCTTTCTTTCAACTGTACTAATGTAGTCTGAACTTTCTCTGATTGTTTCTCTTTATGACTCTCTAACATGCCCTTAGTCTCTTGAATTTCTTCATAGTTTTCCCGACTTATGTTCATCCTTTCGACTTTAGAAATCATCCTTGGGAAATCATCAACCTCATGACCAACAATATTCCAACAAAGACAAATAGGACTTGCACCAGGGCATTCCTTAGCAAGATGTCTCGGTCTTATGTAGTTATAATACAATGTCAATCCTCTTTTTCTTTTAAATGTTCCCCAACCTCTTCTGTACTGTGCACTGAGATCATAATGTTGGACCTGCAATCTGCAAAAATTCTTTCTGGGTTCCTGCATCCATTTATTAGTCCAAAAACTCTTTCTATGCATAGGAATAACATATCTTTCTTTGTTTCCATTAAATTTACTCAAATCAAATCTTTCTTTCAACTGTGCCCTAGCCTTCAGATTAAGATAGACTCTATTAAACATACTTAAGTTCATGCTTTCAATTTTTTTTTTCCACTTATATTAATTTTGTCAAAGAACAAAGATTCAACTCTTTTTGTATGTTACCTCTTTCTTCAGATTGGATTTCTTTCTTAGCACAAAGATTTGTAAATAAAGTAGAGTATTGTGCACTTCAACAACATATCTACACACATCGATTCTCTTTTTCTTTACTTCAGTTCCCATCAACCACAATTTCAGGTCCTGACAATGGATCCATTTGTTGGCATAGGGGCAGACCTAGGGTTCAACGCTTAACAACGCACCAAAAAACCCCAACTACCGACCCTTTCAGAAACACCTGTGAAGAATGTGAAGTCTCACCTGAGGTAGAAGCAGGGGGGGTTACAGGATGCAGGTGTCTATAACCAAGCTGGGACACATATCTGTGAGAATAACACTTCACAAGTTATTCTATTAATGCTTAGGAAGTGACATACATTATCTTATTCACCTTATGAACACCGCATAACATATCTAAGATAGAGCTAGCTAAATAACAACATAGATTATTCACCTAAACACTTATCACTTAGCAATATGAATCAGATCTAGCATTTGAACATAAGAACAACATTAAAGAAACATATACATATCCATTACATATCTAATCTAATCACTAAGCAAAACATAACAGAGATAATCATTGCACAAAGAAAACCATAAGACACCAGATTTACGTGGTTCACCCAAATGTGGGGCTACATTCACCA
The DNA here is from genome assembly GCA_009831015.1 of Picea engelmannii. Taxonomy (NCBI): domain Eukaryota; kingdom Viridiplantae; phylum Streptophyta; class Pinopsida; order Pinales; family Pinaceae; genus Picea; species Picea engelmannii. The sequence continues at coordinate 57,425 of ML800783.1, forward strand.
ACATATTCTCCTCTTTATTATTCATTTGAATCTTACGTTCATTCGCTCCTGTGCACTAAGCCACAAAGTCAAACTTCGCACTAGACATGGGATCTACACACTGAGCACCAAATCCTCCTTCAAAAACTAGGTCAAGGCACAAAGCCAACTCTCTATCAAGCACAAATCCTTAACACACATACATTCCCTTCCACAAAGCCATTCAAATGCTTTCACTTAGCTCCATTAAATTCTACTTCTACCATACATTCTTCATTATTTATACTTTTACAAACCCTTACAATAGGGACAAACATGGGGAGAACCCATGGGATGACACCCCATAAACCCATTACAAAACCCCTAGAGGACCCCTTATTGGGTGCACATAGCCCACAAAAATGGCTGAGATACACGGTTTCAGCTCGGCTTGGGCGCTCCTTCCTCGACCAATGTGTAGAAGTCCAAAAGTGGGCCAACTCTGACCATTTTTTCCTCAAAACTTGGTCAAGGGCCAACATTTAATATTTCCTTAAGATGACTTGTCTTCTAGAGTTAAGTTTAATGCTTTAGGGTTTATTCTTGCTTCCCAGAATATTCTATTCTCATCAGGGTTACACATGGAGGTAAATACCTCCCACGACTACCATAATATCAACACTCCCTCCTGGCTAGGGAGTTATTGAAGGCAATGGTATTGAGCACAAACATACCATTCAACTGGTAGCATCATCATAGTCGTACATGCTATCTCATGATTAGATAACGAGCACCATTATCACTATCATTTGATAGCATCAACTACATCATCTCTAGAAGCCATACTCCATCTGAGTAATCAAGCATGATGTTGAATAATCCACTCACTCCACAGAGTGATACAAGGACCATTCTTCTAATCCGAACATACGTCCTAGAAGAATGATTGTCCCAACAAGGCTAAAATCTATGCCATGGACTACAGAGACCATTCCTATAGGAATGCCAATATAGGATTATTTTCTAATCAAGTCATAGAGATCCATCTCAACCTATATGCCTTAGAAAATATCAACACAACTGATAGTCTACATGGTAATCATAACAATGTCATTCAATAAAACACAACTGTGTCTATCCATAGTAGTACACAACTACAATCTAGTGGTACACTACCACACCAAGTAACAAACAACTACTTAATGAGTGACACATAGTCACAAACAGTGGAACACATCCACCACAGTAGCATACATCTACTTTCTAGAGACATAAAGTCTCCATAGAAATCATATCATCTAATATCAACCTACATAGAAAAAAAATATCATGATATAAACTGAGTCATCTAGGCCATTATTCCACTCACATCTGTGAGATATGGAAGAGCATTTTCCCTTAGAAGGTAAAACACCAACCATGAGCTATCTGGACTATTCTTCTCAAGCATCGAAGAATAATTTTCCTGATTTCTGAGCCTGAACCATTCACCTAACTGGGCCATTCCTCCAACACTACACAAAGTGAAACCTGGAGAGAATGAGTTTTCCCTAGGGAATGCCTATCCCTGATTGCTAAACCTAGACCATTCACCTAACTGGGCCATTCCTTCAACACTTAAAAAATTGCAACCTGGAGAGAATGAGTTTGCCCTAGGGAATGACTGTCCGAACCATTTCCTAAGAAAACGATTGTCCTACACCAACCTCCAAAACAGACCATTCTTCGAAACTTCTCACAACTGTGAACTTCAAAAGAATGAATGCCCGGTGAGGTAGACCATTCTACTTGACCACTACTGAGAGTGTCTGTCAAGAAGAAAGACTTTCCTAGACCATTCCCCCACACTGGCCACAAGGAGAATCACTGTCTATGGTACATCAACAATCTATTGAACCATTTTCATTACGAAAATGACCATCTGATCTGGATCATTTTCCGAACTGGAAAATTCCCGTCCGTCAGAAATCTCAAACCACTTTCTGAACTGGAAAGGTACTGCTCATACTAGACCATTTTTTGAACTGAAAAAATGACTATCCATAAATCAATAATACATGAGTGTTCCCTCCCAACCTGGGAGTCATCTCTTCCTTTTTCAATAAGGAAGTCGTCTCCATGAGTTCCATCTTGTTTCTTGAGTACGTAAACTTTTTCATCTTGGGCAAAGGCTTTACCAAAATATCTTCTATCCACTCATTTGTGGAGATATATTGGAGAACCACTTCTCCTTTCTGGACTTCTTCACAGAGAATGTAATGCTCAATTTAAATGTCTTTCAGTCTGTCTGGAACATTGGTTTTCTATGAAGGCTTCATATAGCTCTGATCATTTCAATATATCATGGTTGAATTCAACACTTTTGTTTCTTTCTAGCTCATGACATCGTGGCAAGGATCAAACTGAAACATATCCAAGTGGCATTTCTTCTGTCATCATGATAGTTTGTCATGGATTAGCAGTTCATCATCCTGAACTTCTGAGTAACCATTCTGATATCTATCATAGAAAGTTTTCATAACGCTTCTATTGTACATGAGAGGATTTGCACCAAATTGTTTGAATCCATACAAGATATTGTTCCATCTGCATGCAAGGGTCTCTTTCTGGTATACCTCAAAATCTTGAGGTTGTTCTACATACACTTCTTGTTCAATTACTCTGGAGAACAGTATTTGCATTCATCTGATGTAAGCTCCAACTGATGGATATTGCAGAAGATATAATGGCTTAGAGATCCGAAATCGGATTCAGCAGGCTGTCAGGGCATAAAAAATGCTCAAAAATGAAAGTGCTCGGAATCCAACGAAACCAACACCATGACGTCCGGCTCGTCTTCCTAATTTCGGTGGTATAATTTTTATCGCAAACGGAGTCCGTATGAAGAAGATATCGCATTCTGTCCACCGAGCCAAACAAGGAAAATTTTGGGATGCTGACTGTACCTGTCCGTACAGTGACACGTGTCAGTCCGTACAGTGACACGTGTCAGTCCATACAGGTGACGTGGCATGTCCGTACAGCTGACGTGGCGTAATCAGAATGCGACACGTGGCAGGTCCGTACAGGACACGTGGCAGCACCAGAGCGTGACACGTGTCAGGCAGTTTTGGCTTTTTCAGCGTACGGTTGGACCAATCCCGAGGTGACACGTGTCACCACTGGAAGGGTGACACATGGCACGGGATGACGTCAACAGCGTACGGAAGATGACGTGGCAGTGCTGACTGGGCGTACGGAAGATGACGTGGCAGTGCTGACTGGCGTACGACGGATGACGTGGCAGCGCTGACTGGACGTACGGAAGGCTTACGTGGCGGATGATGTGGCAGTACGACGAGCTGACGTGGCAGACATGTGGGCGAATCAGGTGCTGACATGTGGCATCTTTCTGGGCGAATGATAGGGTGCCACGTGGCCCAATCACGGGCTGCCACGTGGCACCCCGGGTTTAGCCAATAACGGCTATGTCAAAAGTTTTGTTTGGGGGCCGATCGGATTCGAACCGGTGACCTCCCGTCATACCAAAGCCTTAACAAAGTTCGATTTACCAATGTGCCCGCCGATGTTTCTTGTTATCATTGTGGTCGAATATATATTTATTTTAATATAATGTATATGGTGGCAGGGGGCGGGGTCGGGGCTTAGCCCCGACCCCTGGTTCTTGTGCATTGATATGACCATACGGCGGAGGCACGGGGTGTTAACTCTTTGCGCAGGATTATTGTATAAACCACGGCCATATACCAGACCATACGACCTATGCCAATGCGCGCGAGGGGCTAGGGGTCAGCGCTTAGCCCTTTGGGCTAGCGCTTGGCCCTATGGTGCCATATAACCTTGTCAAAGGGGGCCGCGCCCAGGAAAAGGGGCTTAAGCCTGAATTGGTTTAAAAATGGGTTTTATTAACTATAATATAGTTAGGAAAGTGGGTTTTTCAACCACTTTTGACTATTTTAAATGTAATTAACTCATAATTGGGAGTTATTGGGCTTTTTTGGAGCCTAATTCTTGGGAGGAAGTTGGAGATTGAAACCAACTTTCCCAACTATTTAACCAAGGCTTGTTGAGGCCATTTGGTCATGCTTTTGAGAGATTTTGACGGTTTTGGAGAGCAAAGATGCTGAGGCAAAGCTAGGTCTAAGCCAGTTTGAGGCAGAGGAGCTGTTGAGGTAGAGATGCTGTCGGACGATTTCTGAGAGTTCGGTATATCCATTTCAGGCGCCGTAAGTTGTGCAAGATTCTAGAGATCATGGCGAACAAGACCAGATCAGTCTAG
>ML800783.1:62157-109043 GCA_009831015.1 Picea engelmannii
GATACTTAGGATTGGGATATGAAAGAGGGGACCTTGGAGAATCTTCCAAGATGGGTTCCAAAACTTCGGAGGCAAGTAAAGCTTCAAATGGCCAACTTAAGACATTGCAAGAACACTTCACAAAAGGAAATGGCGCACCACTTTAGGATTGCATTAGTGAATGCAAGTCGTCTCCAAAGAAAGGTGAAGATCAGCATGGAAGGTATAATGGTCATGTTTTTGTTAATTCTCCTTTTGATTATAACAAGCATAATCAAGTAAACCGGAACTTGTGCAAACTTTATCCTTGTGCTTATTGTCTTTCACCTAAGCATTGTGTTGCCAAGTGTTGGAAGAGATAAACTTTGCACAGGAAACCTATGTCGTCCAAGAAGGAAACACGACGTAAAGGCTCAAGTCCACAACGGAAGAAGGAGAAGGTTAAGCAAGTCTGGATGCCGAAAAATCGTTGTACGTTTTGCAGCAAGAGTGGACATCAAGAGGCTAGCTGTTGGAAGATTAATCCAGAGCTTCGTCCAAAGAAGGGCAAGAGGATTTTGCATGCACCCACGAAGGAGGAAGGATTGCCAGCGAAGCAAGAAGAACACCGTGAAGGAAGGAAAGCAGTCACTTGGTTCTGCAAGAAGTGGATGTCTCAACTTCATTGTGTTTTGCTTCCCCTGATGTAATCATCTTTCAGAGACAAAGAGCAAGCCGGGTGGCCTATCCAGAGCTTGACGAGTGGTCTGTAACCTTTTGGGGACCAAAAGGTCTTATTGTTGGGAGGTGTGATCCGAAATCGGATTCAGCAGGCTGTCAGGGCATAAAAAATGCTCAAAAATGAAAGTGCTCAGAATCCGACGAAACCAACACCATGACGTCCGACTCGTCTTCCTGATTCCGGTGGTATAATTTTTATCGCAAACGGAGTCCGTATGAAGAAGATATCGCATTCTGTCCGCCGAGCCAAACAGGCAAAATTTTGGGATGCTGACTGTACCTGTCCATACAGTGACACGTGTCAGTCCGTACAGTGACATGTGTCAGTCCGTACAGGTGACGTGGCATGTCCGTACAGCTGATGTGGCGTAATCAGAATGTGACACGTGGCAGGTCCGTACAGGACACGTGGCAGCACCAGAGCGTGACACGTGTCAGGCAGTTTTGGCTTTTTCAGCGTACGGTTGGACCAATCCCGAGGTGACACGTGTCACCACTGGAAGGGTGACACGTGGCACGGGATGACGTCAGCAGCATACGGAAGATGACGTGGCAGTGCTGACTGGGCGTACGGAAGATGACGTGGCAGTGCTGACTGGCGTACGACGGATGACGTGGCAGCGCTGACTGGACGTACGGAAGGCTTATGTGGTGGATGACGTGGCAATACAGCGAGCTGACGTGGCGGACATGTGGGCGAATCAGGTGCTGACATGTGGCATCTTTCTGGGTGAATGATAGGGTGCCACGTGGCCCAATCAAGGGCTGCCACGTGGCACCCCAGGTTTAGCCAATAACGGCTATGTCAAAAGTTTTGTTTGGGGGCCGACCAGATTCGAACCGGTGACCTCCCGTCATACCAAAGCCTTAACAAAGTCCGATTTACCAATGCACCCACCGATGTTTCTTGTTATCATTGTGGTCGAATATATATTTATTTTAATATAATGTATATGGTGGCGGGGGGCGGGGCCGGGGCTTAGCCCCGACCCCTGGTTCTTGTGCATTGATATGACCATACGGCGGAGGCACGAGGTGTTAACTCTTTGCGCAGGATTATTGTATAAACCACGGCCATATACCAGACCATACGACCTATGCCAATGCGCGCGAGGGGCTAGGGGTCAGCGCTTAGCCCTTTGGGCTAGCGCTTGGCCCTATGGTGCCATATAACCTTGTCAAAGGGGGCCGCGCCCAGGAAAAGGGGCTTAAGCCTGAATTGGTTTAAAAATGGGTTTTATTAACTATAATATAGTTAGGAAAGTGGGTTTTTCAACCACTTTTGACTATTTTAAATGTAATTAACTCATAATTGGGAGTTATTGGGCTTTTTTGGAGCCTAATTCTTGGGAGGAAGTTGGAGATTGAAACCAACTTTCCCAACTATTTAACCAAGGCTTGTTGAGGCCATTTGGTCATTCTTTTGAGAGCTTTTTATGGTTTTGGAGAGCAAAGATGCTGAGGCAAAGCCAGGTCTAAGCCAGTTTGAGGCAGAGGAGCTGTTGAGGTAGAGATGTTGTTGGACAATTTCTGAGAGTTCGGTATATCCATTTCAGGCGCCGTAAGTTGTGCAAGATTCTAGAGATCATGGCGAACAAGACCAGATCAGTATAGGAGCCAATCGGCAATTGTAAAGATGTACTAATAAAATTTCAAAAAGAAATCAAGAAGCCTCCCTCACAGAGAAAAGGCCCGGAGACGTAGGCAAAGTTGCCGAACTCCGTTATCAAACTTGTGCATCATGGTTTGCAGTTCTTTACTGTATTTCAGATTTGCAATTATGTTGATGGATGTATAATTCATTTTCTTTTCTCGCTCTTTCATTAAAGTTTCCCAATGGTTAATTAATGCATGCGAATAAAACTCAACCATAGTCATTTCGAAAAATCCTGACGGATCACTTAGGTAGAGGTATGTCTAGTTACTGGAACAAGCTAACTTCATAGTCTTATCCCTTCATCTGGGAGAACCTTTAGTTTTGGATCTCACAATGCTTCCATTCATAAGTCTTCCATACACTGTTCTTCATCACAACTTCTATTTCTTCTGCTTGATTGCTTCTAGTGGGTTCATACTAAGCTGCTAGTCTTGTGATTCCCGATATAATGAATGGTTGTTTTGGATTTTCTTTCTCTCTTGGAATCTTCATGTTCTTCCTCATGTTCCTCTTTAGCTGTTGGGTCCATGGAGTTTTCTATGGATTCCATGACCTGAAGATTTCAACTTCTTCCTTTCATCATAGGATCATGGATGTGGATGGAAAACCAAGGATACTTTAGGGCTTCTTTTTGAAGAAGACTTATTCTAAAGTCAATCTGAACACGTGTTGTTTTTCATGGATACTACCATCAATGGGAACATGGATAGATACTCGATGGATCATATTATTTAGGATTATCTCCCTCCTAATCCTTGCTTCATGCATGAATTTATGCTCTTCTTTTGGAATTATATAATTTGATCCCTCCATCTAGGAGAGTCAATGCTTCCGTCTGCATCCTTATTACCTTATGCAAAGTGTCACAAGTCTTTTTCCAATTTCCTCTTGATTGCTGACTTCTTTCTATTTTCACTTCTTCTAGGTTTCTTCAAGTTTTATTCCGATTCAAATTATATTGCATCTTGTCTTATGTTAATAGCTTCCATAGGAATTGCTACCAAGGATTGTCAATGTACTTCATCTTTTTCATGTGTATTGCTTGTCTTATAATCATCGTGATAGAAATCTATATCTTGTTATTCTTAGGTATTGTTTCTCTTGAACATCTTATCTTCTAAGAAATGGATATGTAAGATATGTACATAAATTATGTAAACATGATATATACAAGAATTATGAAGAATATTGTTACCTTATCTTAGAAGAAGAAGTCCGTTTTATCCTTTTTGGCCTTCTTTGAGGGTTCCCTTTCTTTGACCACTGATGCTTTGTGTGTTTCCTTCCTTTTCTTTAACTCGGGACAATGATTCTTGTAGTGACCATATTTTCGACAGTTGAAGCATTGTAATTTTGCCATATATTTCTCTTGATTTTATTTCTTCCTTGATCCATACTTCTTTTTATTCCTGAAATTCTTGAACCTTGCTGTGAAATCTTGATCATCGTATTTATTTTGGGGTTTATCTTTTGCACTAATCCTTGATTCTTCTTGTGCACAACAAGTCCAAAGTTCTTCAAATGTGGGATACTCCTTTCTTGTGTTCATGCTTGCAGAAAATGCATCCCATGCCCTGGGAAGGCCATTGAGTACTATATTTACCAGTTCCTTTTCTGAAATGATTTCTTCAATAGATTGTAGTTTATCTCTTAACTGAGATATTCTCACAAGGTATGATGTTATGCAGTCATCATTATTCATTTTCATGTCACAAAGCTCATTCTTCAGATTCATTACTTGTCCAATGTTTTTGACTCAGAAGAGGTTTATTAGGGAATCTCACATATTGTTAGATGATTAAATATGGGAGATGTAGGGTATCAAGTGGTATTTTATTGAGTCTACTATGATACTTGTGGCATTGATGTCACTGTCTTTGAACTTCTCCATAACTACAACGTTATGAGGTTCCTTCTCTTTTCCTTCTTCAATTTGTGGTTCCAAGATCTTTCCTTTCATGATATCCAACACGTTATTCTTGGCAAGGATGAGGTCAATCCTTGTCTTCCATGCTCTAAAGTTAGAATCCCCTTCTAACTTGTTTTCTGACTTCATAGAGTAAGTCTTAATTTCTTTGACTTGGTCAACCCTTGATTTTGACCAAAAACTCAAACTTGACATCTTATCTTGCTGAGAGTACCAGGAGATGCGATAGGCTAGGGCACACTAAGCTATCCATAAATTAGATCAATATATTCACTTATAGTTCCTCAATAAGAGGGTTAGGGTTTCATTGCTGCAACGAAAACTAGCTGCAACTGCAACTGTAACTAAGAAAATATTCCCAATCTATCTTCCAACGGTTAGACTGTTTGAAGCTAGTGTGGGCCCATAACCTATTAGAAAGTAATAGATGTGCTCGTTTAACCATAGACAATATAACAATATTGTCACCCAACCATAGGCCGAAGCCACCCCCAAGCACCTTAACCTTGATAGAGAATGATTCCAGAAGAAAACCAATAGCCAACCAAGGATAATGCATCAGGAAAAGATAACTAAGACTAATCAGAAAGTCCAACCATAACCAATAGAAATTCCGAGCCTAAACCAAGAATACAAATTGCAGTAGCTGCCGACTGCAACTACTCCCCAGACTTGCGCACTTTCCCAGTTTCTACAGTGCACACTTCTTCACTGATGAAATTTCGAGTTGTGTGTACAAAATGAGGTCTAGCTACTTGTATTTACACTGGTTTCCTGAGCTGTCTGGGTCGACTTCTCATTATGGATGCTAAATAATTAATATTTAATATTTCCTTAAGCCGACTTGTCTTTTAGGGTTAAGTTTAATGCTTTAGGGTTTCTTATTTCTTCTCGGAATATTCTATTCTCGTCAGGGTTTCATGTGGAGGTAAATACCTCCCGCGGTTACCATAATATCAACAGTCCTTTGGTTACCGTTTATGCCTTTTTTTAAAAGGGCATAACTTTCACATCCAGAGACCGTTTTTAGTGCCTTTTTTTTTAAAACCGCCTAATGTTTCAATATCTTTCCATCCATATCATTAGTTTCAGTTTTTAAATCCATATTGTCTACACATTTAATTTGTATTGTTCCAATAATCTTTTTCTTACTAGCACCAACTAATTCCAATGGAAATTTCATATGAAGGATTTATTAAGAAGTAAAGGCTTGTACCGGATTACCTTGGGAAAGGAAAAATAACCCATTGACGATGATAAGAAAGTCAAATGGGATAATAGGAGTGACGAATCATGTGGACAAATCAGAATTTCCATCTCTTCTAATTTAAGGTTCCATCTTAAATAAATTGATGACCCTGATGAAGCTTGGGAAACAATTGAATCTATGTTTAGTAAATTCAATATTATTCGAGCACAATAGTTAGAAAATCAAGTACCGAATTTATGTCCAAGTGATTTTTCTTGCATTGGAGACTATCTACCTAAGTTTAAAACACTCAGAATTTTATGTGAAGAATGTGAGATAAAGATGGAGGAAGAGCGTTGCATCTATCTTATTCTTTCTAAGCTAGGTAGTTCATATTCTGTGTTTGTATATACCTTTTATTCCATGAGAGAGGCTCTAGAGAAAGATTATCAAAAACCCACTCTTGAGTTCTTTTGTGCTACTTTGATTTGAGAGGAAGATAAGATTATACAACTTGGAGTGATCAACAATGCATGTACCTCCAAAAAATCCTTAGTCTCCCGACATAAATATAAACCAAAGAATCCCAAGAAGCAACAACCTCGCTACAACAAAAACAAGCAACATAAGGGTCCCAAACCCACTTGGACAACTTCAACTCCTATTGGTGACAAAGGAGAAAAATATAAAAATAAGAAGACTCATAGACATTGCAACTTTTGCGATAATGATGGTCATGATGAGTTCAAATATTTCAAGAAGATTGCATATTTAGAAGCAACAATGAAGAAGCACGACATCAATATTGATTCTACTTCTTCTTCTTCTTCTCATGGAAAATTCACTTTCTGCTTCCGGTTTCTACTTCAATACAACTTCTACTTCTTCTTCTGATGAGTGGATTATTGATTATGGAGCATCTTATCATATGGCTAAGGATAAATACATATTTTCTGCTCTAAATGAATGTAACACCAAGAAAACATTTTTTGGTGATGATAGATCTCTTAGTGTTGTGGGATCTGGAACAATTCAAGTAGATAATGGCAATTTAGATGATGTAGTATGTGTTCCATGTCTTTCTTGCAACCTTCTATCAATATATCAAATCACTCATTTAGGTGAAGGTAAAATAGTAGACTTTTCACCTAACCAAGTTGTAATCAAGGATCTAAAAGATCCTAAGCATTTTCTTGCAACTGGAATTGCTGATGATATTACCAGGTTGTACAAGTTTGATAACTTTGGGTCATCATATTTTTCATCGGTTTTTGTTGCTTATAGCGATGACTTGAGAAAAAATTGGCATGAGTGGTTTGGTCATCCAAACTATCGCTCATTGTAGGAATTATGTAATCAACAGAGGTGACTGGACTTCTTCCTGTTTCATGTAGAGATGGTGTTTTTGCCATTTGTGTTCTCGACAAACATCATCGACATAATTTTGACAAACGTGCCTCTTGGCACGCCTCATGCCCTTTGCATCTTGTTCACAGTGATTTGTGTGGTCCACTTTCTACTCCTTTTTCCGACTGCAAGTATTTATTAACTTTCATTGACGAATTTTCCAGACATACTTGGGTTTACTTCCTAAAAATTAAGAGTGAATTTTTTGACAAGTTTTTGGCCTACATAGCCCTTGTAGAAAAGAAATATGGACATCAAATTCAAAGGTTAAGAACATATAATGCAGGCGAATATGTGAACAATAGTTTTACAAGTTACTGCACTACAGAGGGCATCCAAATGAAACACACTGTTCCATATACACCACAACAAAATGGTGTTGCTGAGAGAAAGAAACACACATTAAAATAAATTTCTAATTGTATGATCCAATCTAAGGGATTAAATCTAAATTATTGGGTGGAATCCATCAACTGTGCAAATTACATTGTAAATCACACTCCCACAAAGGCTCTTAAAAATATAACACCAGAAGAAGCTTGTAATAAAATTAAACTAGATGTAAGTCACTTCTGTGTATTTGGACGTATAGCATGGGATCACATTCCTGATGAGAAAAGGAAAGCATTGCAGCCTCTAAAAGTGAGAAGAGTATATTTTTTGCTCATTCTAAATATGTCAAAGGTTATAGCCTTCTTCAACCACATTGTAATGAAATTATTATTAGAAGAGATGTTAAATTTGATGAAAATATCTTGGAATGCGAGCCTAATTCAACGATTGTTCCTTCTTCGACCTACGATCCATCTTCAACATGTGTGCCTTATTCTGTTCCTATTCTAGTTTCTTCTTTAGATGATGATAGTGAGGATGAAAATCCACCTTCTCTTGCTCACCTTCCTCTAGATGAGTCCTTTGAACCTGAACCTGAACCAACACCAGCTCCTTCACTTCCTAGATGGGTCCATTCAACATGAGAAGTAGTCGGTGATATTGTCGGTGATCCTTTAGATCAGCGTCAGACACATTCATAGTTCTAGTGATCATATTCTCTTTTGGATCAAGTTTTAGAGACTCATGGTCCAAAGACATTTGTAGAATCTCCAGTTCATCCAGATTCATATACAACAACGAATCAAGAGTATCTTTCTTTAATGTCAAACAATACTTGGGATCTTGTACCTCTTCCAAAAGGAAGAAAACTTGTCATATGTAAACGGGTCTACAAAAGTAAGTATGAATCAGATGGAAGTGTTGAAAGAGACAAGGCTTAGTTAGTTGCCAAAGGATTTTCCCAAGTTAAAGAAATTTACTATAATGAAACCTTTGCCCCTGTAGCCAAAATGCATTCCATCCACCTTGTTCTTTCCCTTGCTACCTCACATAAATGGGAGGTCCTGTTGAGCACTCAACACACCCTAAAAAGCCTATTTCATCTTTTCACTTTTTGGGTGCCACTTGATCTTTGCATTTTCTGATTCGACTTCATTTTGAGAAATGTTTGGATTTGCTTATTATCTTGACTCTCATTATCTTTTTAGGTTTGTTGAACTTATGAAACCCAATGACTTAAAAATCCTTAACGCTTGAATAAAGAATCAAAATCCTGGACAACTCACCTGACACACTCAATTTTGGCATCAAAAGGAATTCAAGCATGGAAAAGAACCACTCAGGAAACCCTAGTCGTCGATCAATGATCTTCATCAGTATCAGAAAAAGGAAGTTTTGTTTTACGACAAGTATTGCATAAAGATATTGCCGATAGTCGATCCCCTTCGACATCGGTAAAAGACGAGGGTAATAGTTTTTAACCAAGAAAGAAAAGAGATCTCTGAAAGCCTATGCCTGATGTGCTTATCAGAATCAGAGAAAGCCTAAAATGATTACCATAGAAATTCCGATTGGGCTAAAAGATACTCCCGATCATCGATCCCTGATGCAGTTTTGGCATCAGGACTTTTGAGAAGAATTTAATCCGAAGAAAAAAAACATGTGATAGGTTTATCTCCGATCGTCGACCCTGGATACGTTTCGGCATTAGAAACCGAAGGTTTGTTTTAGAATGCATAACTTAAGGAAAGTCTCGACTTCGATTAATACATGCGAAATAGTTCACCCATCTTTAACGCCACATGTCTTTGCTAGATTGGAGAACCGTACGGTCTAGTTTTACCTCGAGTCATTCTTGGTTCCCTAGTTCCAAGTCACACCTCCGAGTCGTATTTTCTACGACAACATTGTATGATGAGATTGATCGGTGTCAGATATTTTGTGAGAGACATCAACGAAAACGTTAAAAGTGCATCCCCAATTCCCGATCCACCCACTAATAAAGTGACACGATGGGACGTTTTAGCGTTGGATACGATTAGACTGAGCATTTAAGGGTATAATTAATATCAAATTCTTCATTAGTTGTTACCTCATTCAAAAATAAAAACAATCGTTTAAAACCACCGATAGACCACATCACCCCCGCACCTCCATCGTCAACCCATGATAAATTTAAGTTGCAGAGATTCGACAGTAGATTTGTTTAAATTGCACTCATCACCCGAATTGAATGGCTGATGCGACATGGTAAGTTATTCACTAGTTTAAATTCTCTTGAGCCATTGTAAGTGGAATCATTCCACGTGCAAGGAAATTCAGAGCATCTGGAGAAGTGAGACGAGCAATTCAAAAGCTACAGAGATCCCGTGAGTGTCAAATAACCAGGTTTAGAAAGCCTTACAGCTGTGTATCCAAGTCTGTGGATTTTACATGTTTACACTTCATATTTTTTTATCCAGTTTTGTTCTTCATAGAGTCTCTGAATGTTTAGTTTGATTGTAGGAACAATGCCTCCAAGAAATCCAACCACTAGACGATCGAGGAGGGAACCAAAGTTGAAAGAACTAGATTTAGGTGAAGGCTCCTTTCCAGGGGTCACGAAGCAATTGGAATACACTCCAAGACCAGAGCTTTTCATATAAACAATGAAGAAAAAGGTTTTTAATCAGCCTCTAACCTTTGGACATACAGAGGGAAGCACAGGGTCCAAGGTGACACTCCCACATTGAGGAGAGCTCTTTAAGAAGATCAGCCGGGAAGAATACCCAGAATATATCCCACAGAATGACCTAGATGTGAGGGTTTTTGACGATGAGGTGTTTCCAAATATCCGATGTTTGTACCTGCACATTGTAGTAAGAAAAACCCCCAACTTTCCCTATATAGAAATTTTGAAGTGGCTCGTCGACCACACAGAAACAAAGAAGTGTTTAATAAATGACGACAATGGTGGTTGTGTCAGGTTTTTCCTTCGAGTGGAGGTCTAGAAATATTACAAAATCTTAGACCCCGAGGAACTAATGAATACAGATTTCATCGTGAAGTTCTACGAGCGCCATGACACCAGCTGGGTGATGGCCTCATGGTGGAGTGAAGACAATAAATACACCAACCGGAGCACCGACTAGTACCAGATGACCAACTTAAGGGATTCATACATATACTTGATGGCTCTCATCTATCGATTATATGGGGAGAAGGACTGCTCTAGATTTTCAGAGCCATAGATTCCCTTAGCTTACACAGTGGTGATTTCGGGGAGCGACTTCAACTAGGGAGCCATAATTTCTAAGAAAATGATCATCTGCATACAACAAGATCAAATGCCGAAGGAAGGAGAGACACCAGCCTTCTACATGGCTTCATATTTACTTGATGTCATGTGTGCCATAAACATTTTCTCCAGCATGAAACTAAGCTTGCACGTCACAGAGCTCACGGTCCACGTATATTTCAACATTCTATGGGAGAATAGGTACAAGAAATATTACTCCCTAATCTCTGATGAATTCATTACACATATTTATTTCATTATTTTTAAGAAAGAATGCCCAAGACTATTGGTCGCGACCAAAAATATGATATCAAAAGTAGGCCACTGGTATTTGGATGAGCGCAATAATTACATAGTGTGTTCAGGGCTATCAAAGCACCACACCTCCTACCAGTGAATTTCCCTGACCAACTTGTAGTAAGGGAGGTATGGTACCAGACCATCCTGCAAGGCTACAATGCCACTCTAGTCAAGGACAAGAAACGGGTGTTCATACCTTATGGTTTCCATGTAGGATTCTACATAGTAAAAGACACGACTCAAGCCAAACAAGAAGGGCTGAGCCAATTAGATTTTATATTCTAGATGGGCTGATTTCTTAGGCACGATCGAAAGGGTGTGGTCTTGAAACATGCTTCGCAAGTGTCGTCCTGCTAGCCATATGCCCACGACAAATTTGAAGATGAAGTCTTCATGGAAAATGCCCAATACTGGGACGAGGTGGTGGCTAGGATGACCAACCCCAAAATGACTAGGTTCAGAGCCATGAGCTTGGATGGATAGGTGACAAACATAGAGAAATCAGCTCAAGAGGCCCTTAGAGATAGGGAAGAAGTGATAGTGGCAGAAGCAACAAAGGTTCCCCTAGTAGCTCCGGTGCAGGATATAGGTTTCCCTATGACGTAGGACGCACGAGAAAGGGGGTTTCTCATGATAGGCGCAACAAATAATTGATTAGCTGCAAGATGACCTGAACCTCACAAGAATGATGGGGTCCCCTTCCAACAACCTGGATGAAATCGAGATAGGCCCTAGTGTCCCTAAACTAATAGATATAGATGAAATCGTCGAGTTAGACAACCCTGAAATTACAACGCCACAGGCCAGATCACCTAGGGGTATTTCAGCTCAATCGAAGACAGTCAGAACATCAGGGAGAGCAAGTGCACCAAACCCCCTTAGCGAATTGATAAACATCTATGATGATGAAGAGAGCCTAGAGGTATCCCTGGTGACCCCTGTACAGATCATAGAGGAAAAGGAGCCAGAGAAGGCATCTTCTCTAGCTCCTGATGCTCAAATTTTCCTTCCACAAAGTGAACAAGAGGTCGGAAGTGTATTAGACACTAAGTTTCCTGATGCACTAGATAGACAAGCAGATAGTCCGAAGGATGCGCTAGGGTCATGCGAATAGAAGGAAGAAGCTCCACAACTAGAAATCGATGTCTCAACGATCGATAACCAAGTAAGTACTGAGCTTACCCTCAATGCCTCAATTTCAATCAACAATCAACTTCTTGATGAGAAACAAACATAAGCCATACTTTTAGAACACAGAGAGGAAGTTCAAGAACCCAGTCTTGAACAAATATATACCATCGGGAGCCTGGGAAAATGCTCACCTGGTGAGATCAACAAATCCCCGAACCCATGGATGAAGTTGCTAACATACATGCCATCTCTTAAGACCAGAAAATAAAAGATATCATGCAGAGAACAACCAAGAATAGGAGGATCACTATAGATCACTCTATCCTCATCACCATGGAGGAAAATTTGATAAACACAGAGCATGCCAAAACATCCGAACTTTTCGGCACAGGGATGGAAATCATAGATGCCACCCTGGACAGAGAAAAAAGGGATGAAGAGGAGCTATCTGTTTCCCTAAAATAATTGGAACAATTGCACCACTTGGCAAAGTATTACAAGGACACCACACAGGCCGTAGTGTTCCTAAGGAGCGAATTCAAGGAGGCCTATAGTAAATTTACAAATGAATGACACTTGTTCACTACAAGGATAACCAAGCTTCAAGAAGACACCCTCATAGCATTGGTGATGTGCAAGGGTGTGGAGAGGTGGTACAAGAAAGCACACCAAGCCATGGAAAGGATCGACTATATCAACACGGTGCAACAAATTCGAGATGCCAAAGAGCATGACATCCGGGTACTAAACGAAAGTAGCATCGACCGCATAAGGAAATCAACCGAATATTTGGTAAAAATGGCTTAGGAACCTCATCGGGAAATCCAATAGAAATGGGCCGAGTATGAGAAAAGATGGACCAAGATCAACTGAGCAATGAGAGACATTGACCTCCCCAAATTAGGCACACCCGATGACTTTGTCTACTTGCGTGACATAGTCAAATCACATGCCAAACAAGACTCATCTAGGGCTGAGGAAATAGCAAAGGTGGCTGACATGGCGCCATGGAAGGTGCAACAGTTCATGGAGCACCCGATCAAATCTCAAGCCATGTTGCAACAATTAAGTGCCAGAATAGTCAAGTATCAGGCACATGCAGTAGATATATGAGAGACCCTTTCGGCCCCAATGGAACAACATAGATTCCCATATGCTAACACATGCGAGGATCTCTTCATCAAGTGGTCAGAGTACGAGAAGAGTCATCCACTCCAGTGAGATCATTTGATGACTGATAGAAGAAAGCGCCATGTGGAATTTTTTTTTTTACTTAGCTACACTTTAATATTTATTTTTAGTTAATAATATGTTATAAATAGGAGGATCGACCTGTTAGCAAGAGGTCGATGGTTGTTGCAAAGACCCTCATTTTTGGATTTTGTAAAGAACTATTTCGGAGCTACCTTAATTGATAAGTCCTGTTTAGGACCAGGGACAAGTTTATATTTTTTCATCAAAAGTGTGTATGATTGGATGTGGATACGAATTATTACTGATTCCATCTCATGAATGGATGGTGTAATGAGTAAGAGCTTCTAAATCTGTTGATAAGTTATCTGATTCAATGTTTTACAATTCTTGTCTTTAATGATGAAAATTAAATCATTGTGTTATTTTGTGATTGATGATTAGAGTTAAGAGAATTACTTTTCTTGCCATCGTTTATTGCATATGTGTTTTATTTTGATAATCCCACCTCAGTCAATAATTGGCACACCAATAGGTTAATGTATTATTACTAGGCTTGTGGTAGAGAATTGTTGTCTGCATGCCAAAGTGAAAGGGTTATCCCAAGCTCAAACTTCTCTACTAGTTAATATTTTCCCACTTTGTTACCTAGTTGCTTTATACCAACTCTTATCTTGTATCGTTCCCACCAATAAGAGAAAATACAAAAAAGAGAACGTTTGAACTGAACGAGAAGCCTTCACCAGAAAATGTAAATCCCATCGATTAATTGGTTGGATCGCAAGATATGGAGAACCATTCCACCATTAAATGCTGTAGACTTTAATTGGGCCTCGATGGTAGGTTTGGTTCCTGCTGTTGAGTTAAATGGATTTAGGGCACCTCAACAGAATTGGTGCTAGAAGGAGGGCCTGAGAATGAATGGCTGAATATATATTTAACATAATATTCCAGAAAACTTGTAGATTCAAAACAATCCACATGCATGGCTAGTCATTCCCAAGACAACCCACACACACTTAGTACTATTGAAATGAGTAACTCACCCCAGCACGAGGAAGAACATATCTTCCCTGATATACCCTATGCTCATCCTCACAAGGAATTGAACCAATTCAGAAGAATCACAAGAGATTACACCCAAAATATCGACCCATTTCCCTTAGCCCCATTACTTCCTCGAAGAAACACAATAAGAAGATCAATGGTCAAGTCCCCCGACCAGGTTTTTGTGCACAGAGTAAAAGACCTCATATGTTTCTCCCTCAACGAAATTGAACATCCTCTTAATCTAATCCCTGAAACACCAGCCGACAAATTCTTCGAGCCCGTCGATTTTTCAGAAGAAGAAGTGTTTAACTCAGGATCTGAAGACATGGAAGATAACAATGACCATGATGAAGAAAGGGGAAACCCACCTCAAAATAATCAACCTTGCTTAGCCAGAGATGCATTTTCCATCCATGGACGAGTACATAACTTTCCCCGAGAAGAAGAAGTGTTTAACTCAGGATCTGAAGACATGGAAGATAACAATGACCATGATGAAGAAAGGGGAAACCCACCTCAAAATAATCAACCTTGCTTAGCCAGAGATGCATTTTCCATCCATGGACGAGTACATAACTTTCCCCGACACCCAGAGATGTTACTCCCTAAATTTGACCCTGAAACCTTAGGATTTCCTGACGACCATATCTAAAAATTCATACTAGCTATCAAACTGATGAATGTCCAACATGAAGACGTAGTTTGCAGGCTATTCCCATACATTTTCTATAATTCGGCCTCCATGTGGTATTTTAAATTACCTGTAGGATCCATAACTAGTTGGACAAAGTTTCAAAAGGTTTTTCTAGATAAATTTGGAGAAGAAACTGCTACAAGAGATTTGATGGCTAAGTTATTCGCTGCCACCATGAGTTGAAAGGAAAGGGTTAAAGACTTACCAAGAAGGGAATCAAACTCCCACAGACCCAAGAAATAAACCAACTGTGAATGCCTGCTCTGAATATAAGAAGGGAAAACCTTTTGTTCCACCGTTTCTTTTGACGTTTGAAGTATTCAACATAAACCTCCATAATTGTTTGGTTGACTCAGGAGCATCCTTCAATGTTATGCCATTGTCTATTTGCAAAACATTAAATGCATCCCCTCTCAAAAGAGATACACATTTTATACAATTAGACAGGACCCAGGTGAAGGTCATGGGACAACTCAAAGATGTAATGATCAGAATAGCGACACACTCTAAATGTGTGCAATTAATGGACATCATCGTTGTAGATATCCCAGAAGCTTATGGATTGTTATTAAGTTGATATTGGTCTGAGAAGTTAAACATATACTTTAGTATAAAATGGGCTCACCTTTGGTTGCCATTAAAGGGGCACACGAACATGATCAAGATCGATAGGGAAATATATCTAAAACATACTGTCACTGACTTAGAAACCCTCAATGAACCCTCATCGATAGATTTCCCTGTGCTAGAAAATTATTCATGTGACTCTGACTTCGGGAATTTATCCTCTCTCTCATTTGATTTCCCTCTTACTCAAAACTCCGAAATGATTTTTCAAGAGAAACTATCAATAGTGGCGGAAGAAATCCTCTTATGTCAAGAAACTGCGTTAGAGATCACAGAACAAACTGAAGGAGAAGAAGAAAGTGACAAGAAAGAGGAAACTGATAGGTTTTTCTCACAAGTTTGGACCTTATACTTTGATGGATCCAAATCGTAGGAAGGGTCAGGGGTAGGGTGCATCCTCATTGATCTCCAACCTCTTCTGTACTATGCACTGGGATCATAGTGTTGGACTTGCAATCTGCAAAAATTCTTTCCAGGTTCCTGCATCCATTTATTAGTCCAAAAACTCTTTCTATGCATATGAATAACATATCTTTCTTTGTTTCCATTAAATTTACTCAAATCAACACTTTCTTTCAACTGTGCCCTAACCTTCAGACTAGGACAGACTCTATTAAACATATTTAAGTTCATTGTTTCGAAACAAAATTTTTCACTTATCTTACTTTTGTCAAAGTACACAGATTTACTTCTTTCGTATCTTAGCTATTTCTTTAGATCAGATTTATTTCTTAGCACAAAAAATTGTAAGTCAAGTAGTGTACTGTGCACTTCAACAATAGATATACACACATCGCTTCTCTTTTTATTTACTTCAGTTCCCATCAATCACAGTTTCAAGTCCTGAAAACGGATCCATTTGTTGGCATAGGGACATACCTAGGGCTCAACACTTAAAAACGCACCAAAAAAACCTTGACTACTGACCCTTTCAAAAACACCTGTGAAGCATATGAAGTCTCACCCGAGGTAGAAGAAGGGGGGGTTACATGACGCAGGTTTCTGTAACCAAGATGGGAGACAAATCTATGAGAATAACACTTTGCAGGGTATTCTATTAACTCTTAGGAAGTGACATACATTAGTTTATTCACCTTATGAACACCACATAGCATATCTAAGATAGATCTAGCTCAATAACAACAAAGATTATTCACCTAAAACACTTAGCACTTAGCACTATGAATTAGATCTATCATTTTAACATAAGAACAACATTAAAGAAGCATATACATATCCATTACATATCTAATCTAATCACTAAGAAAAACATAACAGAGATAATCATTGCACAAAGAAAACCATAAGACACTAGATTTACGTGGTTCACCCCAGTGTGGGGCTACACCCACCAACAATTTCACCTCTTTATTATTCGTTTGAATCTTACATTCATTTGCTTATGTGCACTAAGCCACAGAGTCAAGCTTCGCACTGGACATGCGATCTGCGCACTGAGCACTAGATCCTCCTTCCAAAACTAGGTCAAGGCACAGATCCAACTCTCTATCAAGCACAAAGCCTTAACACACATACATTCCCTTGCAAAAATCCATTCAAATGCGTACACTTAGCTCCAACAACTTCTACTTCTACCATACATTCTTCTTTATTTATACTTTTACAAACCCTTACAATAGGGCCAAACATGGGGAGAACTCATGGGTCGACATCCCATAAACCCATTACAAAAACCCTATAGGACCCCTTAATAGGTCCACATAGCCTACAAAAATGGGTGATATCCGCGATCTCAGCTCCGCTTGGGCACTCCTTCCTCAACCAATGTGTCAAAGTCTAAAAGTGGGCCAACTCTCACCAATGTTTCCTATAAACTTGGTCGAGGGCCAACATTAAATATTTCCTTAAGCCAACTTTTCTTCTAGGGTTAAGTTTAATGCTTTAGGGTTTCTTCTTGCTTCCCAGAATATTCTATTCTCATGAGGATTACACGTGGAGGTAAATACCTCCCGCGGCTACCATAATATCAACACTCCCTCCTAGCTAGGGAGGTATTGAAGGCAATGGTATTGAGCACAAACATACCATTCAACTGGTAGCATCATCATAGCCATACATGCTATCTCATGATTAGATAATGAGCACCGTTATCACTATCATCTGATAGCATCAACGACATCATCTCTAGAATCCATACTCCATATGAGTAATAAAGCATGATGTTGATAAGCCACTCACTCCACAGAGTGATACAAGGACCATTCCTCTAATCCAGACATACATCCTAGAAGAATGATTGTCCCAACAGAGCTAAAATATATGATATGGACTACAGATACCATTCCTATAGGAATGCCAATGTAGGATTATTTTCTAATTAAGTCATAGAGATCCATCACAACCTATATGCCTTAGAAAATATCAACACAACTGATAGTCTACATGGTAATCATAACAATGCCATTCAATAGAACACAACTGTGTCTATCCATAGTAGTACACAACTACAATATAGTGGTACACTACCACACTGAGTAGCACACAACTACTTAATCAGTGACACATAGTCACAACCAGTGGAACACATCCACCACAGTAGCATACATCTACTTTCTAGAGACATACAGTCTCCATAGAAATCATATCATCTAATATCAACCTACACAGAAAAACAATATCATGATATAAACTGAGTCATCTAGGCCATTCTTCCACTCACATCTGTTAGATCTAGAAGATACTATGCCCTCAGAAGGTAAAACATCAACCATGAGCTATCTGAACTATTCTTCTCAAGCATAGAAGAATAAATGTCCTGATTTCTAAGCCTGGACCATTCAACTAATTGGGCCATTCCTCTGACACTAAACAAAGTGCAACCTGGAGAGAAAGAGTCTGCCCTAGGGAATGCCTATCCCTAATTGCTGAACCTAGACCATTCTCTTAACTGGGCCATTCCTCCGACACTTAAAAAAGTGAAACCTAGAGAGAATGAGTTTGACCTAGGGAATTCCTGTCCGAACCATTTCCTGATGAAACGACTGTCATGCACCAACCTCCAAAACAGACCATTCTTCGAAACTTCTCACAACTGTGAACTTTGAAAGAATGACTGCCCGGTGAGGAAAACCATTCTACTTGACCACTACTGAGAGTGACTATCAAGAAGAAAGACTGTCCTAGACCATTCCCCCACACTGACCATAAGGGGAATCACTATCTATGGCACATCAACAATATATCGAACCATTTTCATTACGAAAATGACTGTCCGATCTGGATCATTTTCCGAACTGGAAAATGCCCGTCTGTAAGAAATCTCAAACCACTTTCTGAACTGGAAAGGAATTGCTCATCCTGGACCATTTTTCAATCTGAAAAAATGACTGTCCATAAATCAATAACACATCAGTGTTCCCTCCCAACCCGGGAGTCATCTCTTCCTTTTTCAATAAGGAAGTCATCTCCACAAGTTCCAGCCTGTTTCTTGAGTACGCAAATGTTTTCATCTTGGGAAAAGGATTTATCAAAATATCTTCTATCTTCTCATTTGTGGAGATATATTGGAGAACTACTTCTCCTTTATGGACTTCTTCACAGAGAATGTAATGCTCAATTTCAATGTCTTTCAGTCTGTCTGGAACATTGGTTTTCTCTAAAGGCTTCATATAGCTCTGATCATTTCAATATATCATGGTTGAATTCAACACTTTTGTTTCTTTCTAGCTCATGACATCGTGGCAAGGCTCAAACTGAAACATATCCAAGTGGCACTTCTTCTATCATCATGATAGTTTGTCATGGATTAGCAGTCCATCATCCTGAACTTCTGAGTAACCATTTTGATATCTGTCATAAAAAAAATTCACCACGTTTCTGCTGTGCATGAGAGGATTTGCACCAAATTGTTTGAATCCATACAAGATATTCTTCCATCTGCATACAAGGGTCTCTTTTTGGTATACCTCAAAACCTTGAGGTTGTTCTACATATGCTTCTTTTTCAATTACTTTGGAGAACAGTCTTTTCATTCATCTGATGTAATCTCCAACCCATGGATATTGTAGAAGATATAATGGCTTAGGTAGAGGTATGTCTGGTTACTAGAACAAGCTATCATCATATTCTTATCCCTCCATTTGGGTGAACCTTTAGTTCTGGATCTCACAGTGCTTCCATTAATAAGTTTTCCATACACTGTTCTTCATCACAAATTATATTTCTTCTGCTTGATTGCTTCTAGTGGGTTCAGACCAAGCTGGTAGTCTTGTGATTCTTGATATAATGAATGGTTGTTCTGGCTTTTCTTTCTCTCTTGGAATCTTCATTTTCTTCCTCATGTTCCTCTTTAGCTCTTGGGTCCATGGAGTTTTCTATAGATTCCATGCCCTGAAGATTTCAACTTCTTCCTTTCATCATAGGATCATGGATGTGGATGGACAACCAGGGATACTTTAGGGCTTATTTTTGAAGAAGACTTATTCTAAAGTCAAACTGAACACGTGTTGTTTTTCATGGCTACTACCATCAATGGGAACATGGATAGATACTCGATGGATCATATTGTTTAGGATTATCTTCCTCCTAATCCTTTCTTCATGCATGAACGTATTCTCTTCTTTTGGAATTATATAATTGGCTCCCTCCATCTAAGAGAGTCCATGCTTCCGTATGCATCCTTATTCCCTTGTGCAAAGTGTCACAAGTCTTTTTCCAATTTCCTCTTGATTTCTGAATTCTTTCTGTTTTTACTTCTTCCAGGTTTCTTCAAGTTTTATTCTGATTCAAATTATCTTGTAGCTTGTCTTATGTTAATAGATTCCATAGGAATTGTTACCAAGGATTGTCAATGTACTTCATATTTTTCATGTGTATTGCTTGTCTTATAGTCATCGTGATAGAAATCCTTATCTTGTTATTCTTCCATGGGTATTGTTTCTCTTGAACATATTATCTTATAAGAAATGGATATGCAAGATATGTACATAAATTATGTAAACATGGTACGTACAAGAATTATGAAGAATATTGTTACCTTATCTTAGAAGAAGAAGTATGTTTTATTCTGCTTAGACTTCTTTGAGGGTTCCCTTTCTTCGACAACTGATGCTTTGTGTGTTTCCTTCCTTTTCTTTAACTCGGGACAATGATTCTTGTAGTGACCATATTTTCGAAAGTTGAATCATTGTAATTTTGTCATATATTTCTCTTGATTTGATTTCTTCCTTGATCCATACTTCTTTTTTATTCCTGAAATTATTGAACCTTGCTGTGAAAGATTGATCATCGTATTTATTTTGGGGTTTATCTTTAGCACTAATCCTTGATTCTTCTTGTGCACAACAAGTCCAAAGTTCTTCAAATGTGGGATACTCCTTTCTTGGGAAGGCCATTGAGTACTATATTTACCAGTTCCTTTTCTGAAATGATTTCTTCAATAGATTGTAGTTTATCTCTTAACTGAGATATTCTCACAAGGTATGATGTTATGCATTCATCATTATTCATTTTCATGTCACAGAGCTCATTCTTCAAATTCATTACTTGTCCAATGTTTCTAACTTATAAGAGGTTTATTATGGAATCTCACATATTCTTAGATGATTCAATATGGGAGATGTAGGGTATCAAGTGGTATTTTATAGAGTCCACTATGATACTTGTGGTATTGATGTCAATGTCTTTGAACTTCTCCATAACTACAACATTCTAAGGTTCCTTCTCTTTTCCTTCTTCGATTTGTGGTTCCAAGATATTTCCTTTCATGATATCCAACATGTTATTCTTGGAAAGGATGAGGTCAATCCTTGTCTTCCATGCTCTGAAGTTAGAATCCCCTTCTAGCTTGTTTTCTGACTTCATAGAGTAAGTCTTAATTTCTTTGACTTGGTCAACCCTTGATTTTGACCCAAAGCTCAAACTTGACATCTTATCTTGCCAAGAGTACCAGGAGATGCGATAGGCTAGGGCACACTATGCTATCCATAAATTAGATCAATATCTTCACTTATAGTTCCTTAATAAGAGGGTTAGGGTTTCATTGTTGCAACAAAAACTAGCTGCAACTGCAACTGTAACTAAGAAAATATTCCCAATCTATCTTCCATCGGTTAGACTATTTGAAGATAGTGTGGGACCATAACCTATTAGAAAGTAATAGATGTGCTCGTTTAACCATAGACAATATTGTCACCCAACCATAGGCCGAAGCCACCCTTCTCTTTTCCTTCTTTGAACTGTGGTTCCAAGATCTTTACGTTCACGATATCCAACACATTATTCTTGGAAAGGATGAGGTCAATCCTTGTATTCCATGCTTTGAATTTAGAATCCCCTTCTAACATTTTTTTTGACTTCATAGAGTAAGTCATAATTTCTTTGACTTGGTCAACCCTTGATTTTGAAAAAAAAATCAAACTTGACATCTTAGCTGGCTGAGAGTACCAAGAGATGCGCTAGGATAGGGTGCACTAAGCTATCCATAAATTAGATCAATCTCTTCACTTAAGGGGCCTCAACAATAGGGTTAGGGTTTTGTTGCTGCAACAAAAACTAGCTGCAACTGCAACTGTAACTAAGAAAATCCTCCCAATCCATCTTCCAGCGGTTAGACTATCCGAAGATAGTGTGGGAGCATAACCTGTTAGAAAGTAATATATGTGTTCGTTTAACCATAGACAATATAACAATATTGTCACCCAACCATAGGCCAAAGCCACCCTCGAGCACCTTAACCTTGATAGAGAATGATTCCAGAAGAAAACCAATAACCAACCAAGGATAATGCATCAAGCAAAGATAACCAAGACTGATCAGAAAGTCCAACCATAGCCAATAGAAATTCTGAGCCGAAACCAAGAATACAGATTGCAGTAGTTGTTGACTACAACTACTCCCCAGACTTGCACACTTGCCCAGTTTCTGCAATGCACACTTCCTCACTGCTGAAATTTTGAGTTTTTTGTACAAAATGAGGTCTGGCTACTTGTATTTATACTGTTTTCCTGAGCTGTCTAGGCCAACTTCTCATTTTGGAGGCTAAATACTTAATATTTATTATTTCCTTAAGCCGAATTGTCTTCTAGGGTTAAGTTTAATGCTTTAGGGTTTATTCTTGCTTCTCGAAATATTCTATTCTCATCAAGGTTACATGTGGAGGTAAATACCTCCCGCAACTACCATAATAACAACAGTCCTTTGGTTACCGTTTATGCCTTTTTTTGAAAGGGCATAACTTTCACATCCAAAATCCGTTTTTAGTGCCGTTTTTTTAAAACCACATAAGTTTTCAAGATCTTTCCATCCAGATCATTAGTTTCAGTTTTTAAATCCATATTATATACATATTTAATATGGATTCTTGCAATAATACTTTTCTTACCATCACCAACTACTTCCAATGGAAATCTCATATGGAGGATTTATTAAGAAGTAAAGGCTTTTATCAGATTACCTTGGGAAATGAAAAAGAACCCATTGATGCTGATAAGAAAGTCAAATGGGCTAATAGGAGTGACGAAGCATGTGGACTAATCAGAATGTCCATATCTTCTAATTTAAGGTTCCATCTTAAATAAATTGATGACCCCTATGAAGCTTGGCAAACGATTGAATCTATGTTTAGTAAACTCAATATTATTCGAGCACAATAGTTAGAAAATCAAGTACCAAATTTAAGTCGAAGTGATTTTAATTGCATTGGAGACTATCTAACTAAGTTTAAAACAGTCAAAATTTATGTGAAGAATGTGAGATAAAGATGGAGGAAGAGCGTTGCATCTATATTAGTCTTTCTAAGTTAGGTAGTGCATATTTTGTGTTTGTATATACCTTTTATTCCATGAGAGAGGCTCTAGGGAAAGATGATCAAAAACCCACTCTTGAGTTCTTTTGTGCTGCTTTGATTAGAGAGGAAGATAATCTTGTACAACTTGGAGTGATCAACAATGCATGTACCTCCAACAAAGCCTTAGTCTCCCAACATAAAGATAAACCAAAGAATCCAAAGAAGCAACATCCTCTCTACAACAACAAACAAAATAAGGGTCCCAAACCCAATTAGACAACTTTAGCTCCTAATAGTGACAAATGAGAAAAATATAAAAATAAGAAGACTGCCAGACATTGCAACTTTTGCGATAATGATGGTCATGATGAGTTCAAATATTTCAAGAATATGGCATCTTTTGAAGCAACAATGAAGAAGCACAACATCAATATTGATTCTACTTCTTCTTCTCCTTCTCATGGAAATGCACTTTTTGCTTCTAGTTTCTCCTTCAATACAACTTCTACTTCTTATTCTGATGAGTGGCTTATTGATTATGTAGCATCTTATCATATAGCTAAGGATAAATACATATTTTCTGCTCTAAATGAATGTAACACCAAGAAATGTTTTTTTGGTGATGATAGATCTGTTAGTGTTGTGGGATCTGGAACAGTTCAAGTAGATAATGGCCATTTCAATGATGTATTATGTGTTCCATGTCTTTCTTACAACCTTATATCAATATATCAAATCACTCATTCAGGTGAAGGTAAAACTGTAGAGTTTTCACCTCACCAAGTTGTAATCAAGGATCTAAAAGATCCTAAGCATTTTCTTGCAACTGGAATTGCTGATGATATTACCAGGTTGTACAAGTTTGACAACTTTGGGTCATCATATTTTTCATTAGTTTTTGTTGCTAATAGCGATGACTTGAGAAAACTTTGGCATGAGCAGTTTGGTCATCTAAAATATCGCTCATTGTAGCAATTATGTAATCAACAGAGGTGACTGGACTTCTTCCTGTTTCAAGCAAAGATAGTGTTTGTGCCGTTTGTGTTCTCGAAAAAAATCATCAACACGATTTTGACAAACATGTATCTTGGCATGCCTCGGGCCCTTTGCATCTTGTTCATAGTGATTTGTGTGGTCCACTTTCTACTCCTTTCTCTGGGTGAAATTATTTCTTAACTTTCATTGATGACTTTTCCAAATGTACTTGGGTTTACTTCTTAAAACTTAAGAGTGAAGTTTTTGACAAGTTTTTGGCCTACACAACCCTTGTAGAAAAGAAATATGGACATCAAATTCAAAGGTTAAGAACATATAATGGAGGCGAATATGTGAACAATAGTTTTACAAGATACTGCACTACACAGGGCATCCAAATGCAACACACTGTTCCATATACACCACAACAAAATGGTGTTGCTGAGAGAAAGAACAACAGATTAAAAGAAATGGCTAATTGTATGATCCAATATAAGGGATCAAATCTAAATTATTGGGTGGAAGCCATCAACTGTGCAAATTACATATTAAATCACACTCCCACAAAATCTCTTAAAAGTATAACACCGGAAGAAGCTTGTACTAAAATTAAACCAGATGTAAGTCACTTCTGTGTATTTGGCAGTATAGCATGGGATCACATTCCTGATGAGAAAAGGAAAGCATTACAACCTAAAAGTAAGAAGAGTATATTTGTTGGTTATTCTAAATATGTCAAAGGTTATATCCTTCTTCAACCACATTGTAATGAAATTATTATTAGAAGAGATGTCAAATTTGATGAAAATATCTTGGCATGCAAGCCTAATTCAACCTATCTTCGGCCTATGAGCCATCTTCGACGTGTGTGCCTTATTCTATTCCTATTATGGTTTCTACTTTAGATGATGATAGTGAGGATGAAAATCCACCTTCGCCTACTCACCTTCCTCCAGATGAGTCCTTTGAACCTGAACCTGAACCTGAACCAACACCAGCTCCTCTTCTTCCTAGATGGGTCCATTCAACACAAGAAGTAGCTGGTGATCTTATCGGTGATCTTTTAGATCAACGTCAGACACGTTCATAGTTCTAGTGATCATCTTCTCTTTTGGATCAATTTTCAGAGACTCATGATCCAAAGACATTTGTAGAAGCTTCAGGTCATCCAAATTCAAATACAACAACGAATCAAGAGTATCGTTCTTTCATGTCAAACGATACTTGGGATCTTGTACCTCTTCCAAAAGGAAGAAAAATTGTCATATGTAAACGGTTCTACAGAACTAAGTATGCATCAGGTGCAAGTGTTGAAAGACACAAGGCTCGGTTAGTTGCCAAAGGATTTTCCCAAGTTAAAGGAATTTACTATAATGAAACCTTTGCCCCTGTAGCGAAAATGAATTCCATCCACCTTGTTCTTTCCCTTGCTACCTCACATAAATGGGAGGTCCTGTTGAGAACTCAACACACCCTAAAAATCCTATGTCATCTTTTCACTTTTTGGGTACCACTTGATCTTTGCATTTTATGATTCAACTTCATTTTGAGAAATGTTTGTCTTTTCTTATTATCTTGACTCTCATTATCTTTTCAGGTCTGTTTGAACTTATGAAACCCCATGAATTAAAAATCCTTAACGCTTGAATAAAGAATCAAAACCCAAGACAGTTCACCCGACACACTCAATTTTGGCATCAGAAGGAATTCAAACATGGAATAGAACCACTTGGGAAACCTTAGTCGCCGAGTGTCGATCTTCATCGGTATTGTAAAAAGGAAGTTTTGTTTTACGACAAGTATTGCATAAAGATATTTCCGATAGCCGATCCCCTTTGGCATCGGTAAAATACGAGGGGAATAATCATTAACCAAGAAATAAAAGAGATCTTTGATAGCCTAAAAGTATTACCACAAACATTCTGACCGGGCTAAGAGATACTCCTGATCACCGATCCCCAATGCAGTTTCGGCAACGAGACTTTTGGGAAGAAGTTAATCCAAAGAAAAAAAACACGTGATAGGTTTATCGCCGATCGCTGACCCTAGATACTTTTCAGCATCAGAAACCCAAGGTTTGTTTTAGAATGCATAACTTAAGGAACGTCCCGACTTCGATTAATACATGCGAATTAGGTCACCAGTCTTCAACACCACATGTCTTTGCTAGATTGGAGAATCGTACGGTCTAGTTTTACCTCGAGCCATTATTGGTTCCCTATGTCCAAGTCACACCTCCAAGTTGGATTTGCCACGACAACATTGTATGATGAGATTGATCGATGTCGAAGCTTTTGCGAGAGATATCAACAAAAACGTTCAAAGCACATCCCCGATTCCTGATCCACCCACTAAGAAAGCGACATGATGGGGTGTTTTAGCATTGGATACGATTAGATTTTGAGCACATAAGGGTCTAATTAATACCAAATCCTGCATTAGTTGGTACCTCTTGTGCAAATAAAAACAGTTGTTTAAAATCATCGATATACCACATCACCCTCGCACCTCCGTCGTCAACCCACGATAAATTTAAGTTGTAGAGATTCAACAACAGATTTGTTTAAATTGCACTCATCAGCTGAATTGAAGGGCTGATGTGACATGGTAAGTTCTTCACTAGTTTAAATTCTCTTGAACTGTTGTAAACATAATCATTCTACGTGCAAGTAAATTCAGAGAATCCGGAGAAGCGAGATGAGCAATTCAAAAGATGCAGAGATCCCGTGAGTATCAAATAACCAGGTTTAGCAAGCCTTATAGGTGTGTATCCAAGTCTGTGGATTTTACATGTTTACACTTCATATATTTTTATTCAGTTTTGTTCTTCACAGAGTCTCTAAAGGTTTAGTTTGATTGCAAGAACAATGCCTCCAATAAATCCAACCACTAGATGATCACGGAGGGCACCAAAGATGAAAGAACCAGAGTTAGGTGAAGGCTCCTCTCCAGGGGTCGCGAAGCAATTGGAATACACTCCAAGACCGAAGATTGTCATCTTAACAATGATGAATAAGGTTTTTAATCAGCCTCCAACCTTTGGAGATACAGAGGAAAGCACAGGGTCCCAGGAGACACTCCCACATTGAGGAGAGCTCTTTAAGAAGATCATTCAGGAAGAATACCTTGAATATATCCCACACAACGACCCAGATGTGAGGGCACTTGACAACGAGGTGATTCTGAATATCCGATGGTCATAATTGCACATGGTAGTAAGCATAAACCCTATCCTTCCCTGCATATAACTTATGAAGTGGCTGATCGAACACACAGAAACAAATAAGTGTTTAATCAATGACGACAATTGTGGGTGTGTCAGGGTTTTCCTTCTAGTGGAGGTCCAAAAATATTACAAACTCCGAGACCCCGAGGAAGGACTGAATATAGATTTGATCATGAAGTTCTACGAGCACCATGACACCATCTAGGTGATGGCCTCATGGTGGAGGAAGAAAAGAAATAGACCAACCAGAGCACCGGCTAGTATCAGACGACCAACTTAAGGGATTCATACATCTACTTGATGGCTCTCATCTGCCGATTATATGGGGAGAAGGACTGCTCTAGAATTTTAGAGGTGTGGATTCCCTTAGCTTACACAATGGAAATTTTGGAGAGAAACTTCAACTAGGGAGCCATAATTTCTAAGAAAATTAGCATCTACATACAACAAGCTCAGACGTCAAAGGAAGGAGAGACACCATCCTTCTACATGGCTTCATATTTACTTGATGTCATGTGTGCCATAAAAAATTTTGCCTGCATGAACCTGAGCTGGTACGTCGCAGAGCTTGCGGTCCACGTATATTTCAACATCCTATGCGAGAATAGATACAAGAAATATTACTCTCTCATCTCCGATGAATTCATCGCACATATTTATTTCATTCTTTTTAAGAAAGAATGCTCGAGACTATCGGTTGCAGTAAAAAAGATGATATAAAAAGTAGGCCATTCGTATTTGGACAAGCATGATACTTACATAAGGGTATTTGGGGCTATCGAAGCACCACACCTCCTACCACCGCATGTCCCTGACCGACTTGTAGTAGGGGAGATATGCGACCAGACCATCCTGCAAGGCTACAATGCCACTCTGGTCAAGGACAAGAAGTAGGCGTTCATACCTTATGGTTTCCATGTAGGATTCTACATAGTAAAAGACATCACTCAATCCAAACAAGAAGGGATAAGCCAATTAGAGTTTAGATTTCATACAGGTTGATTGCGCAAGCATGATCGAAAGGGTCTAGTCTTGAAACATGCTTTGCAAATGTCGTCCTGCTGGCCATACGCCCACGACAAATTTGAAGATGAAGTGTTCACGAAAAATGCCCAAGACTGGGACGAGGTGGTGGCAAGGATGGCCAACCCCAAAATGACTAGGTTCAGAGCCATGAGCCTGGATGAACATATGAAAACCATAGAGAAATTGGCTCAAGAGGCCCTTAGAGCCAGGGAAGAAATGATAGCGGTAGAAGTAGCAGAGGTCCCCCTAGTAGCTCTGGTGCAGGATAGAGGTTTCCCTATGATGTATGATGCATGGGAAAGGGGGTTTCTCATGATAGGTGCAACAAATAATTGATCAGCTACAATATGACCCAAACCTCACAGGAATTGTTATAACCCTAAACTATACCAGACATGCATATCTGGCATCATGCCATCTTACTTGCTATCTTTGACAAGACATCACTGAACAACTCTTCTAAAAACCATTGTTTTGAAGGTGTACGCTCCCTACACCAAAACTTCCCATGTACACACACTTGCTGCACCACTACAGCCCACGTATGCTCACAAAAAATCGTAAAAAATGAAAATTGAAAAGGAATACGGGTTTTCGGGCCATTACTTAACCGTTTGACCACCCATAGCTAGTCAACCCAACCATTACTATCTATTTTGGCCTATAAAATAAGGTGTTTGGGACCCATTCCAGGAAGAAGCACGAGAGCATAGAAACTCTGCCCATTTCAAAATTCCCCCTTTGCCCCAATATTTTGCAACCACATTGTGAGTTTGAGCTAGAATTCCTTCTTCCTCCTTTGCAAATCCTTGCCATTTCCCTAGAGAGAACTAAAGAGGAGAAGAATACGTGAAAGCAGTTGGTGCATGGTGAAGAGGAGCTCGGGACCAAGTTTGAGGAGTAGTGTTGGTCTCATGTTGTAAACGACTTTTGTGAGATTAATATAAAGAAGTACTTTTTCCATCTTGCCAAATGACGTCTTAAATATTTATGATTTTTTTACATTTCTTGGTTATGATGTCTAACCCACTAATCCATATATAGAATGCATGCTTGTAGTTTCTTGTTTGTTTTTTTTGTGAATGCAATTCATCCTTGGGAGGAGACTTGTAGTCAAGAAACAACCAAGCACAAAGGGATTGACACGGGACGCGGAGTTTAAGGTATGCCTATCGGATCCCTATACTTTGTCTTTTATGTATGATTGTGGGGTAATGTCGGGATAGTTGATTAAAAGTAGGAGACTTTAGATTATTAGCTCTGCCTACACTTTAGAACCCTAGTGTATTCTGTAGAGGGGTTTTCTTGCTATAGCAGAGTTGGTGACCGTACTGGGTGTTGGGTATGTGTTATATTCTTTGCATGTGTGTGTGTGGGCATGTCAGATACGACAACTGCATCTGATGGTCCCTCCTAGTAGTACTCTACCGTGTGTTCCTGACGCTTTCCTAGGGGGGTCCCAGGGGGCGCAGGTATGCCCCCCCCTGGTTACACGCAGCGTTCGGGGCAACGCCCTGTTTTTTTTTTTTTTTGGGTGGTTTTTGCTATTTTTAGCGGATTTGTAAATTAATCCCGGATTAAGGGATTAGGGTTTTGGTATCCACAAAATACCTAAAAAAATTGTATATATTGTATGGTGAATGGTAAAATTCGACATAATGAATATAAGAAAGGTTTTCTCGGTTGAGGGTTTCCGGTATAAATTCTCTGTGTACTCTGTGTATGAGCCATTGATTAATTTCTGTCTTGCTTAAGAATCTATATGCATTGCTTTACTTCATAGGTTTAAAAATTACATGTGGTATCATAGCTCGTTTTTGGCTTCAAAGGGACGCCTTTATTGTTGAGGGTTTGTCTCGGTCTTGATAGATCAAGTTTATCTTGGGTCTATGATAAACCTGGGTTTAGTGGGAGC
Source organism: Picea engelmannii (assembly GCA_009831015.1). Classification (NCBI taxonomy): domain Eukaryota; kingdom Viridiplantae; phylum Streptophyta; class Pinopsida; order Pinales; family Pinaceae; genus Picea; species Picea engelmannii. The sequence goes on from ML800783.1 coordinate 92,529, forward strand.
TTTTGTAGTGGAGATTCGAGTAAAGAAAGAGGAATGGCGAGCTCATCTAGAATTAAGATAGAGAAGTTCAACGATAAAAACTTTGAGCTATGGAAGCTCAAGATGGAGGACCTTCTTGTAGACAAAGAACAATGGATCACTGTGGATCCTGGTACATAGCCTACTGGTACACTGTCTACTAGCACACAGGCTACTAGTACACATCCTACTAGTACACAAACTACTAGTACACCAGCTACTGGTATGTCAAAGGAAGATTGGGACAAGTTGGACAGAAGAGCAAGGAGTACTATTTGACTCTGCCTGGCAGATTCGGTGTTGTTGAATGTCTCAGGAGAATCTACAGCCAAGGAACTATGGTATAAGTTAGGGAATTTGTATCAATCAAAGTCCCTGGTAAACAAGTTGTTTCTTCGAAAGAAGATGTATCATCTTAGGATGGAAGATGGAGATTCTATGACAGAACATCTAAATGCCTTTAATACTCTGGTAAATCAACTTGGATATGTTAATATTATGATTGCAGAAGAAGATAAGTGTATTACTTTGTTATGTTCTTTGCTAGACTCTTGGGATAATCTGGTTGTAGAAATAGGTAGTACCACTCAATCTACATTGAAGTATGAGGATGTAGTTGCATCCTTGTTATCTGAAGAGATGAGGTGAAAAAGCATGGATGGTCATAGCACATATGCTTTATTTGTAAGAGGGCGTACCCAAGACAGGAACCCTGGTAAGCCTTCGGGATGGAGATCTAAATCTATAGGTAGATCTAAGTCTCTAGGAAAATCTTTGAGGAAATGCTAGAAGTGTGGTAAAACAGGGCATTATAAGAAAGATTGCAAGTCTAAGAAGGTTGAAAAACCAAAGGGATTTGATAGTACCTCTTCAACAGAGGCGAAAATCTCCACTGAAGAAGGAGGTGATGTTTACCTAGAATATACAAGTACACATGCAGACCATGATGTATGGTTGATCGACTCAGGTGCGTCATACCATATGACTCCTCACAGGGAGTGGTTCTCTGAATATGAAAAATATGATGGTGGTGATGTATTCCTAGGAGATGACTCGACAACAAAAATCTTGGGATGTGGAAGGGTTAAGTTGTTGCTAAATGATGGAAGGATTAGAACTCTCCCTGGGGTTCTACACATTCCAAAACTAGACAGGAGCCTAATATATGTAAGCAAGTTGGGCGATGCAGGAGTGAAAACTATATTTGAAAAGAACACTTGCAAGATGGTACGAGGAGAAATGGTGTTGACGAGGGGAGTTCATTGTGGAACTCTGTACAAGTTGGTGGGAAGCACTTATACTAATGGGTGTAACAGTTCTATTGTCTTTGAGCAGAGTAATGAAGGAGACAAGACCAATACTATCCCAGAAAAGAAGACCATGCTGTGGCATCAAAGACCGGGGCATATTGGATAAAAGGACCTTCGAACACTACACGGTAAAGGTATGGTTGAAGGTATGTCTAATTGCACTCTGGATTTTGATTTCTGTGAACATTGCATATATGGTAAACATAATCGAGTAAGATTCCCATCTGGTGCTACAAGAGCATAGGGGATCTTAGAGTTTATACACAATGATGTGTTTGGACCTGTTCCTGTTCCATCCCTAGGTAAATCTGTGTATTATGTTTCATTCATAGATGAATTTTCAAGGAACACATGGATTTATTTTCATAGAAAGAAATCTAAGGTATTTGAAAAATTTAAAGAGTTTAAGGCTCTGGTAGAAAATCAGACAGAGAAGAAAATAAAGGTATTGAGAACAAATAATGGTGGATAATTCTACGGAAACAAATTTGAAGAATTCTGTAAGAAGTGTGGTATAGCAAGGTAGAAGATTACTCCATACACTCCTCAGCAGAATGGAGTTGCAGAAAGGATGAACATGACACTGATGGAAAAAGCAAGGAGCATGCTTAGTGGTGTCGGGTTAGGACAAGAATTCTAGGCAGAGGCAGTGGGTACAACATGTTACCTGGTCAATCGATCACCTTCATTAGCGTTGGATGATAAAACTCCACATGAGGTATGGTCTGGAAAGAAACCCTCTCTTAAACATCTTAGAGTGTTTGGTTGTGATGCTTATGTACATGTTCCAAAGGAAAATAGGAGTAAGCTAGATAATAAAGCTGAAAAGTGTATCTTTATTGGTTATAAAGATGGTGTGAAAGGTTATAAGCTTTGGAACCTAGAAACCAAGAAAAATGTTTACAGTCGAGATGTTTTTTCAGAGAGGTAAAATATGTGTCCAAACAGGAATTCCTACCAACGCAAGATGAACTTGAGAAAATAGAGCTTGATTTGGATGATGCAAAATCTGAATCATCCAAAGAAGAGGAAGCAGATGAAGAAGAAGAAGAAGAAACTCATACCCCAGTATTGAGGATATTAGTGAGAGATAGAAGGCAACCAGAAAGGTATAGCCCACCTGATTTTTGTTCCAATTTTTCTTTATCTATTACTGATGATGATCCTAGAACTGTCAGGGAAGCAGTGAATTTAGAGGATAGTAAACTTTGGAAGAAGGCCATGGTTGAAGAAATGGATGCCTTGGATAAGAATGACGCATGGAATATATTTGAGCTTCTAGCTGGAAGAAAATCGGTTGGTATCAAATGGTTGTTCAAGAAGAAGTTTAATGCACAAGGTAAAGTGGAGAAATACAAAACTTGGTTAGTAGAAAAAGGTTATTCCTAGGTAGAGGGAATTGACTTTGGTGAGATTTTTTCTCCTGTTGCTAAGTTAACTTCTATTAGATTTCTTTTATCTATTGCTGCTGCTTTTGATCTTGAAGTGGAACAAATGGATGTGAAGACAACATTCCTACATGGGGATTTGGAAGATGAAATCTACATGAAGCAGCTAGAAGGCTTTGTAGTGAAGGGAAAGAAAGAGCTGGTCTGTAAGCTAAAGAAGTTACTATATGGTCTGAAGCAATCACCTAGGATGTGGTACCAAAATTTTGACACATACATCCTTGGATTGGGATTTGTAAGAAGTAGGGATGATCACTGTGTATATTCCAAGAAGGTTGGTAATCACTTCATTTATGTAGTGTTGTATGTTGATGACATGTTGTTGGTAGGAAATAACATGGATGTTATCAAGGAGGTGAAATCACAGCTATCCTCCAAATTTGACATGAAGGATCTCGGTGCTGATAACTTCATTCCGGGAATGGAGATTAAAAGAGATCATGCAAATAGGAAACTCTGGTTGAATCAAAGAAAATATGTTGAGACAATATTGCAAAAGGTTTAATATGCATGGAAGTAAACCGGTCAAGGTTCCTATTCCTATAGGTGTAAAGTTATCTATATATCAATGTCCCAAGACATAGGAAGAAGAAGAGGACATGTCCCATATTCCATATGCCAGTGCAGTTGGTAGTTTGATGTATGTAATGGTTTGTACTAAACCGGACATTGCACATGCAGTGGGAGTTTTGAGCAGGTATATGTCAAAACCAAGGAAGGAGCATTGGACAACAGTAAAGAGGGTCTTCAGGTATCTTCGTGGCACCACCAGTTATGGATTGTGCTACCAAGGAAGACCGAGATTAGATAGTTGTGGACATACATGGATTTGTTGATGCAAACTGGGCTGGATATATGAATCGCATAATATCTACACGTGGGTATGTGTTTAACCTATTTGGAGGAGAAATCAGTTGGATGAGCAAAAGACAGGCTGTAGTGGCACTCTCAACTTCAGAAGCTGAATACATGGCAGCCACTCATGCAAGCAAGGAAGTAGTATGGTTACAAAGATTGTGTTTAGGTATTGGGTTGGTACAACAAGCAGTGAGATTAGACTGTGACAATCAGAGTGAAATATTCTTGGCAAAGAACCCAACTTATCATTCGAAGACAAAGCATATTGATGTTCAATATCACTTTGTGAGAGACATGTTTGAGGAAAAGAAGGTGTTGCTGGAAAAGGTTGACACTTTGAAGAATGTTGCAAATTCATTGACAAAGTCTGTGAGCACATAAATTTCTCCCGGTGTAGAGAAACAATGGGCATTGCTGCCATGGATTGTTGACTATATAATCCCCTGGACGTCTGGATGCAAAGAAAACAACAAGTGGGAGAATGTTGGGTATGTGTTATATTCTTTGCATGTGAGTGTGTGGGCGCGTCAGATACGACAACTACGTCTAACGATCTCTCCTAGTAGTGCTCTGTCGTGTGCGCCTGACACTTTCCTAGGGGGGTCCTAGTGGGGGCAGGTATGCCTCCCTTGGTTACATGCAGCGTTCGGTGCAGTGCCTCGATTTTTTTTTGGGGGCGGTTTTTGCTATTTTTAGCAGATTTGTAAATTAATCCTGGATTAAGGGATTAAGGTTTTGGTATCTATGGAATACCTAAAAACATTGTATATATTGTATGGTGAATGGTGAAATTTGACATAATGAATATAAGAAAGGTTTTCTCGGTTGAGGGTTTTCGGTATAAAATCTCTGTGTACTCTGTGTATGAGCCATTGATTAATTTCTATCTTTCTTAAGAATATATAAGCATTTCTTTACTTCACAGGTTTAAAACTTACACTGGGGAATCCTCTAGGGTCTTTGGGGATATTTCTTTTGGGTGTTTTTGAAACAGTTTATTTACTGTTTTTGAGTTTCTGTAAGATTCTGTGTATTTAAGGGATTCTGGTCTTCCATACCAGTACTCCCTACCTGTGCTTGACTGTTTGATTTTCATCTTTTTAGGAGTTGTAGAGGTGTACGCGGCCTATAGTGGGCTTGTACGTGTACATATGCGCCCTACCTTTGGACAACCCGCGTACATACACACGTTGCTGAAGTGTCAGTAATGTGCCTGTGTTGAGATTTTTTTTTAAAAGAGGCAGTCATCCTCTTCCCTGTCATAATTCACACTTCTCAGGGGTTTTCTTGATGTAGCCCTGGTCTCTATTATAACAGTCTGTAGCCTAGTTATGAACTCACCATAGCTTTCTTTTCATCAAAATATTTCTTGTGTTTTCTTTAATAGAGTTTTTAGACAAGTTTGTGAGTTTGCTTTGATTTGTCTTTTCGGTGTTGTCAGTGAATCCCTGCGATCTGCAATTGGGCCAGAAGTCATTTCTTGGTCTTGAATTGTTATCATTTTTCCCTTTTTTTCTTTAGAATAAAAGAAAATAATTCATTTTCAAATTTCTTGTTTTGAAGCATAAAACAATAAAAACAAATCTTTCATTTCTTGTTTGGTAAAGTAGTTTAGGTTAGTTGCTTCATTTACCAAGTAAAAATATTTTTTTCTTAAGTTATTTACTTGAATGATTAGGACATTAAGTAGCATGTAGTCGAGCAAAATCTTGTTTTAAGTTTTTTTTTTCAAAGATCTGAGAAAAGTAGTTACAAAAAGTTTGGTGAAAGAGTTTTAATTTGGAAAATCTTTATTTGTGAAGAAGAAGTAGTTTGTTTTCAATATCATGTTATACTCTTCTCTTTCGTATCTTAAAAATAACATCAATGGTTTCACTTCCATTCCTTTTGACTTAAGAAAACCACTAAAATTAACGCTTAATTAAAGGTTATTAGACTTTGTGTTTGTAGGGTCCATCAATGCAGTCTAGACTAGAACCTTTATTTAGGATTGGAGAGGAAACTCTTCAAGGCTACAAAAACAAACATACGATTCTGTGCTAGGGAGTGATTGAAAGTCCAGTAATCGTGAAATTTATCTGGGACTCTTCTCTAACACAGGGGATAAAACCGGACCAAGCATAGTAGGGAACACATATAGAGGGATTATCTTGGGATTCTGTTGATTGAATTTTCCACGGATCTTTGTGGGTCTTGAATCCATTCAAGGTCCTTAGTCGTTTTCCAGAACACTTGATTTCGATACCCTTGATAGGTTTTGGGCTTGATACCCTTCTCATTGCGGTCCACCTAACTATTTACTGTACCTGCCTAGTGACTGTTTGCGTGCTGGCAACCTAGTTCTCTTTTTCTTAGTAACTTACACAGGTGATTGCAAGAGTATACCACGATACCTAAGGCATACATCAGGCCACTCTTTGGAGAGTATACCCGGAGGATGCTTCCGTATTCAAGTTGCACTTGCACTGGTAAGTTGCTCTAGTGTTTGCTGGTGTAACTGTTCTTCCTACTAGCTAGTGATCTGCTTGTATTGTCTCATAGGAGGTTTTTCTAGTGTCCGTTGGTCTATAAACATTAATAGAAAGACCTAGTGTGTCATTGATATTATCAAACCATGGAGGATCAGGAGATCCTCTGGTCGTGAAGAATTCTTTTCCTATCACTGGTTAATCTGGAGCCACCCCCGCCACCACTAAGGCGAAGACTAGACCAACAAGGGACTTTTGAGGTGACCGGGCCACATGAAACTAAGCCCAACCCATCTTTGAGAGGAGAACATTTGATTTCAGAAGAACCAACCATTTTTGACCTCAGAGTGAAATCTCTTGGTCCATATAACCCTCTGGTCACCGATCTATCGACGTCCATCATTGTATAGGTTAAACCTTACGAGCGTTAGGTAGTGTAACAAGAAACGATGGAGACAAATGTTGCTACTTCTTCAGGGAATTCTTATATTCCCTCCACGACTATCACTACAGGGGGTTTTTCGCATCCTAACCAATTGTTGCCAATTTAGAATACCATGGTATCGACCATCTCTACCTCGGGCAATGGTTCGATTCCATCTATGGCGTCGATCACTGCTCCTTTCACCCAGAGTGCGATAGGTCCTCCGTTCTCATACAGGATGCCTGGCTTCGATACAAAGTCTATCCTTTCCTACTCCACTCTACAGACTTTAGGTCTGGGGGCAGGGAGCTCTAATTCTCCTTTGAAAATATCGATGGGGGGCACTTCATCTCCCTATAACACTTTCCCTTATGGAGGGGGTCATATACCTCCTTCGTCCCCTTCTCTTGGCGGTGCTCACCAGCACTCCGTCAGGCCTAACATAAACTATAATTCATTTGGAGCAGGTAGTCAAGGACTTCCTTCTTATAGCATGCCGGTAGGTTTAATACCATTCTCTTTGTTAGATGCGTTTGGTAACAACGCTTTCTCGTCAACTTCTATCTCGGTTGGGGGCAACCCCAGTTATGGACAACCAAATCCTATGCAGGGTACTATTACTACACAAGGGGAAAACTTAGGAATTCCTTCCTCACAAGGACTTTGGAATCTGTGGCAGGGATCAGTTCCCTTGTCAGGGATACCGACCAAGGGAAAACCCTTCCATAGCCAATGGAACCCTAGGCAAGGCTCGTGACCTATGCATGTCGGATCGACAGGGGTAACCCTTCCCAAAATAATTGGAATGCGATGCGAGCCCAACCCTTTACATCCTATTATGGGAGTCAGTCGATGATGTCTCAAGAAGCGCAGAATCCATATGTTAGAAATGACCATGGTTATTACCAGAACCCTGGCCAACAAGATAACTTTTCTTAGCAACCTAGTGCCAGCCAAACTCCAGGCTCCTTTTTCCCTGGTTATAATCAACAACCCAAATTACTATTTCTGGAAACTCTGCACTTTTCAGACTTGACAAGGTTATTAAATGACCCCATCTATCATGATCTACATTGGCCTCCTATGCCGACCAAGTTTCCTTAGGAAATTCCAAATTTCAAGGCTAAGCCTAACGAAGATCCAGGTGATCATGTGACTACCTTCCATTTATGGTGCTCATCCAACTCATTGAGAGACGACTCCGTCCAGTTGCATTTGTTTCAATGCAATCTCATTGGGAGTGCTGCAAAATGGTACATCGAGCTCGACCGCTCAAGATACTCTTCCTTCAGTGAATTGGCAATTGCTTTATTAAACCATTTCCAATTACTTGTGAGATATGACGCCGACACCGAATTGCTGGCCAAATTTGAGAAGACAAAATCAAACCATATCTAAGATCACATCCGAAAATGGAGACGCTGGAAGAGTTTGATAAAAGTACCAGTCCCACCAAAATTCTTGCTTGAGTGGTTCCTTAAGTCTTTTGTACCTCAACTATCCAAAGATGTCGCAACATCAGGGGTATTTTAAGAAGAAGAAGCGATAATGAGAGCTCAAAAAATAGAGTTGATTTACTCTCAATCTGGTTTATTTTACGAAGTTTTGCCAGATGCACCACGATCGATACTTGACAAGACTAGACATAGATCTGAACCACATGCTGATGGTATTGTTGGTTCAGTGCAAACGAATCATGTTGATCAGTTGTTGAATCAATTGCAACAATTGTCAATACAACAAACAACATACAACCAGACCACTGGTTCGACTTCTCCCCCTACTCAAATGTCAGATGTACATAGTGTGAAATCGACAAAACTGAAGGCCACACAACAACCTAACGGAAAGAAGAAACAACAAAAGAAGGGTAAGGGGGATAAGAAACCTACCAATAATGTTTGGGGGGGAAACACATAAAAGAAAAAGTTGAAGTATCCATTTAATCTTTACACGGAAGACCATTTGACTCACCAGTGCCCTTAGCTTACAGAGGCCCAGAATCTATTGGCACAACAATAGCCTACCATGTTAACAAATCCATTTCCACATGGGCAAAATTTAACTCAAGCCTCTTTGAGTGCAGAAGGGGCCAGTCAGGGACCCCCTCCGTCTTCGAGTAATCATTCATCCACAAATGTGTCTATGATGAAAGGTAGCGCTGACATAACAACTAGGACATGTGACTACAGAATGCCAAACACCTCTGAGAAGGGTAAAGAAGCCAAAAACCCACATCTTCCTCCCCATATTGAGAATAATTTGGGCAAAACAATAACATGCATCCCAAAAGGTGCATTCAAGAAATATTCCCACAACCCAAACACAAGGGCCACCCAAAACTACTCTGTGGTGGATGATTTGTCTCAAACCCCTTGTGCAATGTCTTCTTTGGAAGTCCTCTAGAGCTGCCCTTCCCAGAGAAAGGATTTGTTAGCTGCCTTAAGATCTGCTGAGACTTGTAATCCTGGAATGATCATGCTTGATACAATCGACTTAAAACCTCATCTTGCTTACCACGTGGCGTTTCAGATAGTAGTGGCTTACACCACAAAAATTTTTACCAGGAACATTTTCCAGATGGTGGTTGATGAGGGTGCCTCGATATGCATGATGTCTTTGGTGTGTTGGAAGGCCATTGGCCAACCTATTTTTTCTCCGTCACCTATTCTTCTTACTGCTTTCAACGGTCATTCATTACGACCACATGGAATCATCCCCTCTTTCCCCATGCAGCTAGGGGGGAAGACCATGTGCATCGAGGTTGAAGTAGTCGATGTGTCTCTCGCCTACAAACTCTTGTTAGGAAGGAGTTGGACCTATGCTATGCAAGCAGTGGTTGCGACATTTTTGTACATATTTTTGTTTCCGCACGAGGGCCAGATCGTTTCCATTGATCAATTATCCTTCTCCCATCCTAACCCTTCATCGGGGGTATCCATGATCCCGATGATTGATAACCCTCAGCCCGACATCGTCAACGTAGGGGTTGGTTTGTGCCCACCTTTGATGGGTACTTTCAATTACCCGCCTCCGACCGAAAATGTCCAGTACATATCAACTGTCCCCAACCAGCATAGGGTTGAAATATTTCAAATCTCATCCTTTCGAACGACTTACTATAACGATCCATGGAATCTTCCTTCCCCATTAGCTACGATGGAAGGGACAAGGCACCATGGCATGTCCATTCCTTTGTCCACGATAGAATTTGCGTACTCTATAGCCCAACAAGCTTCCACCGACCCCGATCCGACTCCCGCACAGGAGTTAGATCCGGTTCTTGAGCCTATTTGGGCTCAAGGTTCCCTCGATGAAACTAATTCTTTAGACTTGGTATTTCCCTCAGACGAGGTGATTATTGAGGCAATGGCTTGCCTGGAATGACCCTAGGATGATCTCCATCACAGATCTTATTTTCTCCCAGATTTAAGAAGAATTGAAGCAGGAGAATTCGCTCTGACTATGATTGGAGATAAGGATTTTCCTATCAATCCTTTGGCTATGCACGCTGTTTATGCTGAGAGAAATATGGAAACCATTGCTAAAACGATACCTATTGATATCTCTAGAACACCTGGCATCGTGGAGAATATATTCATCAGAGTGAACTTCTCCCCCGAGGAGATTCGAATCTACACAGATTTATTTAAAGAATTCCACGACTTTGCTTGGTTTTACGAGGAAATTCTAGGCATAGATCCAAGAATCGTCGAACATGAAATCATGACTTATCCTGATGCCAAGTCGGTCTGGTAGAAGCTTCGTCCAGTTAATCCTAGGAAAGAAACATCTATTAAGGCTGAAGTAGAGAAACTACTCAACACTAGTTTTATCTACCCCATCCAATTGACTCAATGGGTGTCAAATCCCATGCTAGTTAACAAAAATTAGGGTATGATTCGTGTATGTATGGACTTCCGTGATTTGAACAAGGCCTGTCCAAAGGATAATTTCCCCATGCCATTTATTGACCAGATAGTTGATGAATGTGTAGGTTGTGAGGCATTTTATTTCATGGATGGTTTTTCGGGATACAATCAGATATAGATCAAACCCGAAGACCAACACAAAACCACTTTCATTTGTCCGTGGGGTACATTCGCTTATCGGAAGATGCCTTTTGGTTTGAAAAATGCTGGAGCTACTTTTTAGCGGGCCATGTCTTTTTCTTTCCATGACCTCAAACACATAGTCAAGGCTTATCTTGATGATTTAGCATCACGATCTCGAAAGAGAGCTCATCATCCCCCACACCTTCAACTTATCTTTGAACGATGTCGCTACTACCAGATTCACTTAAATCCAAACAAATGCAGTTTTTGTGTAACATCGGGTCGTCTTCTTGGTTTCATAGTTTAGACAACAGGGATCATGGTCGATCCTCTAAAGGTTGAGGCGATAGTTCAGTTGCCTCCCCCGTGCACAATCCCTGAGCTTCCGATTTTATAGGGAAAAGCAAACTTTTTATGGTGTTTCATCGCAAACTATGCTGAGATCACAAAGGGTTTCATGCGTTTACTAAATAAGGATGTTCCTTTTCTTTGGGATGAAGCCGCTCAACGCTCTTTCAAAGCATTGAAACATGCCCTCACATCTACCCCTCTGCTTCGGCCACATAATTATAATAAGGATTTCTTAGTGTAATTGGCCGCCGCAGAGTTGACCAATTTTATGGTCTTGGTTCAGGAGGATGATTTTCTCTTAGAGTACATGATTTATTACCTGAGCTGAGGCCTAGTTGGACCGGAACTCAATTATTCCCATGTTGAAAAACTTGCGTTGGTAGCAGTTCATGCTATCCAACGGTTCCATCATTACATCTTGTTTCACAAGACCACCATCATTGTCATTGTGAATCCATTTCAATACATGTTGGCACAACGTGTAATCAGCAGAAAGATCAACAGATGGTTAGTTATCCTCTAGGAATTTGACTTGGATTTTGTTTCGGCAAAATCCAAAAAGTCGTTGGTTGTCGCATAACTCATTTTAGAACTTTCGGTTGAATTAGGTGATGTTATACCTGAGGAGTCGCCTATTAAAGAAAACATGTTTTTGATCACGTCTTTGGACCCCTGGTGCGGAGATATATTATTCTATCTCCATACTTTGAAGTGCCCCACCTTTACTTCTCGTGATGAGCGTCGTCATATACGCTATTAGGCCAAGAACTGTCTCATACTCAAGGACACTCTATATCGCCGAGGTGTATATTGCATCCTTCATCGATGTCTCACTCATGAATAAGTGGAAATCATTCTTAACGACTACTACACTGGAGCATGTGGCGGTCATCTGTTCGGGTTTACAACAACCCAAAATATTCTACGAGCTGGTTAATTTCAGCCAACATTAATCAAATATTATGTTGAATCGGTCAAGAAGTGCCACCCATGTTAGATATTCTCTCAGAATATGAGGGCACACCCTGCTCCCATGTTTCCCATCATCACAGTTGGTCCCTTCACCAAGTGGGGGATTGATTATGCTACATGCAACCCCCCTTCAGCACGGGGGCACCATTATATCATCGTAGCGGTAGACTACTTCACGAAGTGGGTCAAGGCTATGCCAACATTTAAAGATGAAGGTGAGACAATAGCTCTCTTTTTGTTCAACCAGATAATAGCAAGGTTCGACGTCCCGAGAGAGATTGTCACTGACCATGGAAGTCACTTTCAAAATAAAATGATGTCCGAGTTAACATTAAATATTGGGTTGAGGAAAGAACATTCGTCACCCTACTACCCACAAGAGAATGGTCAGGTGGAAGATGTGAATAAATACCTTAAGACTATTCTATAACAAACGATCAATTTGGCCAAGTAAAATTGGCATTTGATGTTGTATTCGGCATTATGGGCCTACCAAACATTTGTTAAGACTGCAACCAGTTTCTCACCTTTTCAAATCGTTTACTGGCTGGAAGCAGTCTTTCCTATAGAGTTCTATATCCCCTCTCTAAAGTTGGAAGCACAGTTATTTCAAGACACTTCACTGCTTGAAAAATGTTTACTATATCTTGAGCAGCTTGATGAGAAACGTGGAGATGAAGCCTTGGTTAACGAGGCTCACAAACAAAAAATCAAGTGTTAGTATGATCGGTTCGTTCATCCTCAGATTTTCTCTGAAGGTGACCTTGTCCTAGTCTATGACCAATATAAGGACCCCTTGGGGGAAGGCAAGTTCAAACCCATGTGGTTCGGACCTTTCATCGTGAAGGAGGTTCTAAAGAAGGGTGCTTATCATTTGGTGGAATTTGAGGGAAATGCTTTGGCAGAGCCTAGAAATGGGCTCTACCTCAAGAAGTATTACTCATAGGTGGGTCACCTTGGGTGACTTCTTGTACATATGTATAGTTCTGGTACATTTTTAGCCTTTGTCTTTTTTGTTTTATGGACATGTCGTTTTTTATGTCATATTTTTCACTGTGGCATATGTCAAGTGAATTAGAGGTGTTAGTTGGGTGTGTGGACAGTGCTAGAAGACACAATCAGAGGCTTGTTTTCACAGCTTGGGTGATTTTCACACCTTAAGGCCAGTTTCTATCTTCTGGAGGTATCTGTTTAGGTGACGCCACAAACAATGTCGTTGAATACAACACAGTCTTAGAGATGCTTCATGACGCTATGTCGCATGGTATCTCTCACCTCTGGGTCTACTTAGACACTCATCTGGTTGTGTCCCAGTTAAATGGGGTTTACCGCATTTACGATCCTACTCTACACCGATGGTTTGTTAGGGTACGTCTCTTAGAATGAAGCTTTGATTACATTATGTATATCCATGTTCCTAGGAGATTGAATCAAATCACAAATACTCTAGCTAATCATGTATTAGATTGGCATATTGCACACATGTAAGGAAAAACACACACACGCACATGCAAATACATTTGTAAAATAGATTTAATCCATAAGACGTAAAAATATGTAAATGCGCATATATATATCAAAATATATCAGAGTACATGGGTAGGTGCAAGCACCTGAAAAATATGTCCAGTAAGAGTCATGGGGCTTATGCCCTAAAAAATAACAAAATTTTAAGCCCTAATATTGTCTCACTACCCCTTAATTGGGGCATATTATATTAGTAATTTTATTTTATTTATGTCGGCTTTAGGCCATTAGTTGTAATTATACCTCCTAGTCTCCTATATATACCAAGGAGACATTTTCATTTTGAATCATCTTGTACTTGAACATTTAAGTGGGGTAAAAGGAGGTTACCCCCTCAAAGAGGCTTATTATCTGAAATTATCTCTTTTTCAAGGCGTTGAGTACTTTTTTTGAGGTTTTTCTATGGTATATTGATATTTGGTTCTTAACATATGGTATTAGAGCTCAAGGTCTTGGGGTTTCGCTGCTACATCGAGACACCTTGGAATTTTTGATATTACTTTTCTTATACAATGTTTAAGAAGGAACGACCTGGATGATATTTATTGGATGGATCAAGGTACGTTGGGTTCAAAATTAAGCTCCCGAGACCTTATACTTTTGGTGATACATCCTGTACAAGATAGGGTTCTTGAATCATCCTCAACTGAGTCATTGTGGAATTTTCGCTATAAACATTTTTTTGTAACGTTTCAGACCCTAAAATATGGAGGTTATTCACAAAAATGAGTAAGGTATCTATGGTAAAAATTTCAGCTTCTGGGTCATCTTAAATTTGTAGATACACCCTGTGTAAGATAGGGTATTTGACTAGTCCTATTGACTAGTCTCAAGAAGGTGTTCCAGGTAAAAAATCGTAACTTCTTCCTAGAGTATACAAATTGCATGGGACTAGTTTCATTGGATCGTGGACAGTCTGTAGTATTTTGGGTGTGAGTTTCAAAATTTTATATCAATTATTTTGTGCGGGGCACACTATACAAGTGACATCTCCTAGAAAGGCAAAAAATCGGCAAGTTGTGGGGAAGTTACCATAAATTCCACTTGGCACATCCAATTTTGATCAGACCTGTGGCATTGCAGAGAAGAAATATTAGAGAAATATATAAGAGAAATTTTCATACCCAGAAGGGCCAAAATTTGGGAGATACTACAGAAGAAAGATTGTCTAGTAGAACCATGTCAAAATCAAGGTTCAAAAGTAATACTTGGCCAACATGCCACCCAAAAAGGGAACTTCTACACCAAACAAGCCTCCAAAAAATCCTACTTGGACTCTTGATGAAGGTGAAGAAATGTGTAGGGACATAAATGATTTACAAAAGAAGATAGTAAAAAAATATGAACTATAAGAGATGATGGAGGGTTTAAAAGGGGAGATCATGGAAGTATTGAAAAATTTCGTAACAAAAAAGACACCTGAAAGTGAAAATGAATCCCATGAAATTCATGATGAGGAAACAAGGAAGGTGAATCAAGAATGGAGAAACTCCAAATTTCGTTTGAAGACCAACCACGTTCCTAATATTGATATGAGGAAGTTTGATGGCAAGGACCCAATCACATGGATACTTTAGATGGAGCAATTCTTTGATCTCCATAATGTGCCACATACACAAAAGGTATGAATTGCTTATTTATATTTAGAACCTAATAAATTTGTATGGTATCGATGGCTTTGTTCTCGCAAATCACTCGTCACTTGGACAATTTTCACGGAAGAAATGATAGGACACTATGAGGATACAAGGAGCAATACCTTCTTTAGCCAATTGATAAATCTCAAGCAAAAAGGTTCAGTTACCGAGCACATTGAGAACTTCCAAAGATTGAATATAAAGGTAACCGATATTCTAGATGAGCACTTGATTGATGTATTCATAGGAACTTTAAAGGATAAAATTCAACATGAGGTTCACCTTTGGGAACCCAAACCATTGGAGAATGCATTTAAGGTGGCAAGAAATGTTGAAAGTAAAAATATGGATATGGCTACTAGAAGGACCAATCCTAACATCTATAGAGAGAACAATGCTCCTTCTTCTAAAGCACCTCAACCTACAAGGTTGAGACCTCAATAATTGGAGGAAAGAAAAGAAAAAGGTTTATGATTTAATTGTGACAACAAGTATAGTAAGGGACATAAGTGTGGTAAGAAGAAATTATTCTACATAGATTGTGAAGAGGAAGAAGAATAAGAACAAGAACCATCTCAAGATGAAAACATAGAAGCAATTTCGTCTGAAGAGTTGACTCCCACAATATCGTGCAATGAATTGGCTAGAATTAGCACTCCTCAAACCCTCAAGATCGAAGGATACATCAAAAAGAAAAAGTTAATAGTCCTAATTGATTCTGGCAGTACTCATAATTTCATTCACTATAAATTAGCCAAAGCTCTCAATTGCTTTGTATATCCAGCACCAGAGTTTCAAGTAATGACTGCAGATGGAGGAACTATCAATTTCTCAGGAAAATGCAATAATATCAATCTTACTATGGGGGAATATGTAATGAATAGTCTAATGATTGTTATACCCATGGGTGGTGCAAATGTTGTACCAGGAATCCAATGGTTACAATCATTAGGAACAGTGGCTTTTAATTTTCAAAAACTTTTCATGAAATTTTCATTGGAAGGAAAATAAATTGAGTTAATATGTATCACAGGGAAACCCGGTAAGGTGATAAGCTCTAATGGCATGACAAAATTATTGAAAAAGGGGCGTCAAGGCATTATTGCACAACTATGCTCACTATATGTTCAAATATCTAAGCCATCTATTCCTCAAGATCTCTAAAGGATCATTGATACGAATTCCAAAGTATTTGAAGATATTGCCAAAGGTCTTCCACCCACTCGAAATCATGATCATGAAATTCACCTAATTCCTGGGAGTGTTCCTCCTAACATCAGACCATACAGATACCCTTATGCCGGGAAGAGTGAAATTGAGCACATGGTTGAAGAAATGTTAGAGGATGGCATTATTAGACCTAGCCAAAGTTCTTACTCTGCACCAGTGGTAATGGTATTCAAGAAAGATAGCTCATGGCGTATGTGTCCAGATTATAGAGAGCTCA
>ML800783.1:111034-125441 GCA_009831015.1 Picea engelmannii
TTTTAAGACTACAACCATATAAATAGATGTCCCTCAAGCAAGCCAAGAAGGATAATAAATTATCACCAAAGTACTATGGCCCTTATAAGGTGTTGCAAAAGATTGGTACTATGGCATACAAATTGGAGTTGCCTGCATCTTTATGAGTACACCCAGTTTTCCATGTTTCATGCTTAAAGAAGGTTATAGGTGACAAGATCCTAGTTCAAACTCTATTACCAGAACTTGAAAAGGAAGGAAAAATCATATTGGAGCCTGAAGCCATCACTGACACAAGAATTCGCCAGCTGAGGAATAGATCCATTTCAGAGTATCTCATTAAATGGAGGAAACTATCGGTTGAACATTCCACTTGGGAAAATGAGTATTTTATATAGAAGCATCCATATTTACTCAAGCATTGCAAACAACACTTGTCTCAAGGGGAGGGGCATGTTAATCCCTGATATTGGCTCATTACCCCTTAATTGGGGCATATTATATTAGTAATGTTATTTTATTTATGTCGGCTTTAGGCCATTAGTTGTAATTATACCTCCTAGTCTCCTATATATACCAAGGAGACATTTTCATTTTGAATCATCTTGTACTTGAACATTTAAGTGGGGTAAAAGGTGGTTGCCCCCTCGAAGAGGCTTATTATCTAAAATTATCTCTTTTTCAAGGCATTGAGTACTTTTTCTGAGGTTTTTCTATGCTATATTGATATTTGGTTCTTAACACAAAATGTGCTCTCAGCACGTAAGTAGTCCAACCTAGCTAAGGGCAGGGCCTGTTGGCCCTACCGTAGTGAAAAACATTGTTTTCCAAACAACGAAAAAGCTGGACCCAGGTTTGTGGCACCCCAAAAACATGAGGTTGAATCAATGGTAGCAGATCCTCTATCTTCGCCAGAGGGACTATATGAGTGAGCATGGCGAGGTTCTGCTCCACCCGTCTGAATACTCTCTCAGCCTCTCTGACTGGAGGCCCCCCTACTGCTACTGCTAGTCCTGCCTCTAGTCGAGGGCACCGCCTAGTCCTTGAGAAGTCTACTGGATGCACTGGTCCCACATCTGTACATAACAGATACATAGTTGTCAGATACTCTGGTACACATAAAAATGATATATATAAAAAGAAATAAAAATTAAATAAGTTTGAAAAACAAACTCACCTAGCTCTCCTCACTCCACTCCGGGAAGTACAGGCATGTCAGGATCTCTAGAAAAGTTGATCTCGGCATACGGGTAGTCCTCTATAGCTGGAATCTTCCGAGACCACCAGTGAAAAAATTTATCATCAAAGGCCTCAATGGTCCTCCTTCCCCCCTGTCATGGTAACATTTCCGCCCATATACATAATGTTGGGAGTGAGGCCTCGTGCCCTAGTATCATCTCTCGAGGACTGAGACTGGGTACCCTCTCGAAGAAAAAGTAACATAAAACAATCCCAAACCCAAAGTTTTAGTGCTCCTGTATCTGACACTCTATTAGCTGTCTCTTCATGCAATCCAACATGGTTGTGCTCTAGTCAAAAATCCGTGCATTTAAGCAATATACTGTACAATGCATGTGTGCCCGGGAAGCCTGATGTAAAGCCGCAGATCCAGTGATCCACCCAATGAGAAGAAATATCACTTTCAGTGATAATTTGCTGATCTTGTGTATGGGCACCTGAGAACCTACTTTCTTAGTACTAGCCTTGCAATGGAGTCCAATCAACTCCTCAATGTTGTGAGGCCTGAGGGGAAAAGTATGCAAGTTAATTGGATCCCCTCTCCTTGAGAGACCACTCAGGAAGTAAATGTCTTCAGTCGTTGGAGTCAACGACTACCCCTCAAGCATAAATGCCTCTGCATCAGGATGCCAGTAATCTATTAAAGTGTTCAACAACCTAGGTTGTGCCCTCATAAACGGACACTAGAAGAATTTTAACAACCCACATTGTGATAAAACAACGATATGAACAGGGTCTTATGAGACCAAAAAATAAATCTCCTGATGCTCCCTCTCTCTCCAATGAACATACATCCTGCAAAATGACAAAGTCATGGGGAGTTAACTCTTGCCTTTTTATTTTTTCCATTGATTGGAGGGTGTACGTGGGTTGTCTTGGCGACAGTCGCATGTGTACGTGAGAAAAATATCTTCTGCCCGCATGCACATGTGGGTAGTTCTTGGACAACCTGCGTACACATGGGGCCAACCTCTTTAAAGATCAGCGCCTCCCCCCCCCAAAAAAAGAAAAAATGCAAAAAAGGAAGAATAAATGCAAGAGGGGCTAGTTTGTACTTACTTGGTCCAAGCGGAAGTTTGTTTTGTCCATTGAAGCTCCTAGAATAAACTCTTTTGGAAAAGGGGTGGTTTTTGACTTTTTGTCAATTCTCAAATTATAATAGTGATAATGAGCTACCATCTTCTATTTATAGACTTTTTGGCTTCTTTTTGTCATTTTTTTGACCCTTTTGTCATTTTTTCTAGCTTGAACATCGTTTACTATGGCTCTTGAGTTTCTCGGGGGATGTTACGATAAGTGTTACTTTGGGTATTGGGAGATTTTTTGAGAGTTGGGTCATTTTTAAAGGTCTTTTGGTAAAAGGTCATTTTCCCAACTTTGTGCATGTAAGATAGGATTCCACCTCCACTTGTTGCACCTCGTTGTATTTTTTGCTTTGCCATAGGATCGATCCCACCAAATTGCGACATGGAACCCTCACTCCTTCTCTAGAAGTGTCGTAATTTGGTGGTAGAGCCTACCTTCACATGGATGCCCTAGGTAGATCTTGGTTGCATTTTGGTGTCCATGCCGTCGTTAATGATTATAGGCTCGGGAGTCCTTGTTAGTTGTTCCTGATTACGAGTTTGAGCCTCACTTGCATGATTCATTATCACTTTTGACCTCATCCTCAGGACTCCCAAAAACAACGGGTCTTCTTTTAATCCCTTTTCATAACTTCTAAACATGAAAAGATTGTCTAGCGATCTTGTTTCCCTTCATGCTCGCCAAACTAAAATTCGAAGGCATGTCTGTCCGACGATATTTTACCCCTTTTTCTGTCCGGATGGTCAAATGTACGAACAAAGGTATACTCTAGGAGCCTCGGTTCTCTAGAAGAGTATTCTTAGGTATAGATTTATCCCTTTTTCGGGCCTGAGGGACTAAATTTATGAAAAAGTAATCCCCACAGAGTCCATAGTTAAGGTCTTTTTAGACTCCCTAAAATTGAAAAGATGGTCGAGTGACCTTGTTTCTTCACACTTGTTAAATTGGTCCAGAAGAACATCCCTTACAGAGTCCATAGTTAACCTCTTTTCAAACTCTTTAAATATGAAAATATTGTCGAATTATATTGTCTTTGTCACACTTGTTAAAATTATTTTGAATAAACGTCTATTCGGTGCTAGTTTACCCATTTTTTGAACTGAATAGACTACCTTCGAAAAAGGTACCCCAGTGGAGTCTTCTTTTACGTTTTTTCAGACTCTCTAAAAATGAAAAACCTTCGAGCTTACCTTCTCTGGGCTCATTAAAATTACATTGAAGGACGTTATCATTGTGTCTTATTAATCACATTTTCATTCCCGTGTCTTTAGCCTAATGCCAACTCCATGTTTCTCTCAACCAAACCATCTAAAGCATGCCTTATACGCAATCCTTGTAGCACTTTTCCTCTGCATCTTGACACCTTGACCCATGGAGTATTTTTCTCGAGTGTCCTTTTCCTACATATGTCCCCTTGCTCTAAGCATCAATGTGTTCCTTGCACTTGGAACTAGTATGTCTATGACACTCGATCCTCCTTTGTAACATAGCATTCTTTTATTCTTTTTCAATCTTCCCAAAATTATTGAAAAAGACAAAAAAATCAAATATACCCCAAAAAGAAGAAGGGAAAAGAATTTTCTTTTTGTTGACAACACAATGAGTTGCCCTTGGAAAAATCACATCCTTCCATTTGTTCGTCAAATCTCTAGGATTCAATATGACCTTAGGAAGATGTTCTTGCTACATAGAGCTGTGTCCTCCTCCGTTTGGTTATCCTGCCAAACATTTGGAGAGTTTGCGTTGCCTACTGCATCGTGAACTTATGTCAATTCCATGCTGCCCGAGTCTCATATTTTGTCGTTCTTTCGTCCAAGGGAATTTTTACTAAATTTGAGTCGGCCCTTCTGTAGTTTGTCTCTTGTTCTCATTCCCAACCACCTCGAAAGACCAATCAAGTCCTTGTTCGAAATCAATGAAGTTCTCTTCCTGATCATCGAGATCCTCTTGTTTGTTCTCGATGAGCCGTCAAAGACCTCTGAGTAGTGAAGTCGTACACTAATATTACACTCCTACCCCAGTTTTGAATATTTTGAAGTTGTTGCTCGAGCTCCAAAGACCTCATCTCCAGCCATCAAGCGTCTTTGGCTTCTTAAAGATGGATACTATACATGTATATATTTTTTATTTTGAGATGTAGATCTTCTGTGTATTGTTCGTGGCTACACTTTATATAGTTATATGACCTGGATCTACAGTGTATTTGATTGTCAGACATGATTTTATTTCATCCTAAGCATGGGTATGCCCACCTCGGTGAGAAAAATTGTTATTTTTCAGATGGCACCTCCTGAGATCTGGTCCCTAGGCTCACTCGTTCCGTACATTGGTGAAGATTTGTAACGTATTTCGGCCATCAGATGCTCTTCTGAACTCACACATTATGGGGCATCTGTTATAACTCTAAACTGCACTAGACATGCATACCTGGCATCAAGCCATCTTACTTGCTATCTTTTCCAAGACATCACTGAACAACTCTTCTAAAAACCATTGTTTTGAAGGTGTACATTCCCTACATCACTATTTCCTATGTACACATGCTTGCTGCACCACTACAACCCGCGTACACTCACAAAAAATCGCAAAAAATAAAAATTAAAAAGGGATACGGGTTTCCGGGCCATTACTTAACCATTTGAATGCCCATAGCTAGTCACCCCAACCATTACTATCTCTTTTGGCCTATAAAAGAAGGTATTGGGGCCCCATTCTAGGAAGAAGCACGAGAGCATAGAAACTTTTCCCATTTCAACATTCCCCCTTATCCCCAATATTTTGCAACTACATTGTGAGTTTGAGCTAGAATTCCTTCTTCCTCCTTTGGAAATCATCGCCATTTACCTAGAGAGAAATGAAGAGGAGAAGAATATGTGGAAGCAGTTGGTGCATGGTGAAGAGGAGCCCAGGACCAAGTTCAAGGAGCAATGTTGGTCTCATGTTGTAAACGAATTTTGTGAGATTAATATACATAAGTATTTTTTCCGTCCCACCAAATGACATCTTAAATATTTATGATTTGTTTACATTTCTTGGTTATGATGTCTAACCCACTAATCCATATATAGAATGCATGCTTGTAGTTTCTTGTTTTTCTTTTTGGTGAATGCAGGTCAACCTTGGGAGGAGACTTGTAGTAAGGGAACAACCGAGTGCAAAGGGATCGACACGGGACGCGTAGTTTAAGGTATGCCTACCGGATCCCTATACTTTGTCTTTTATGTATGATTGTGGGGTAATGTCGGGATAGTTGATAAAAATTAGGAGACTTTAGACGGTTAGCTCTTCCTGCACTTTAGAACCCTGGTGTAGTCCGTAGAGCGGTTTTCCTGCTATAGCAGGAATGAAGGGGTCCCCTTTCGAAAACCTGGAGGAAATCCAGACAGACCCAAGCATCCATGAACTAATAGACATTGATGAAATCATCGAGTTAGACAACCCTTGAATCAAAACGCCATAGGTCGGATCACCCGGGGGTGTTTCAGATCAACCGGAGACAGTTGGAACATCAGGGAGAGCAAGTGTACCAAACCCCCTCAGTGAAATGATAAACATCTATGATGATGAAGAGAGCCTGGAGGTATCCCTGGTGACCCTTGTACAAATCATAGAAGAAAAGGAGCCACAAAAGGCATCTTCTCCAGCTCCTGATGCTCAAATTTTCCTTCCACAGAGTGAACAAGAGGTCGAAAGTGTATTAGACACTAAGCTACCTGATGCATTGGAGACCCAAGAGGATAGTCTTAAGGACGAGCCAGGGTCGCGCGAACAAAAGGAATAAGATCCACAACTATAAATCGATGTCTCAACGACCGATAACGAAGTAAGTACCGAGCTTACCCCCGATGCCTCAATTTCAATCAATACTCAACTTCCTGATGAGAAAGAAACATAAGCCATACTTTCATAACACAGAGAGGAAGTTCAAAAACCCAGTCTTGAAAAAATATATACCATTGGAAACCTGGGAAATATGATCACCTAGAGAAATCAACAAATTCTTGAACCCATGGAAGAAGTTGCTAACATACATGCCATCTCTTATGACCGAAAAAGAAAATATATCGTGCAGAGAACAACCAAGAAGAGGAGGATCACTCTAGATCACTCCATCCTCATCACCACAGAGGAAAATTTGATAAATATAGAGCATGCCAAAACATCCAAACTTATTGGCATAGGGATGGAAATCATAGATGCCACCCTGGACAAAGAAAAAAGGGACGAAGAGGAGCTAGTTGCTGCTCTGAAAGAATTGGAACATTTGCTCCACTTGGTGAAGTATTACAAGGACACCACACAGTTCGTGGTGTTCCTAAGGAGTGAATTCAAGGAGGCCTATAGTAAATTTACAAATGAATGACACTTGTTCACTGCAAGGATAAATGAGCTTCAAGAAGACACCCTCATGGAACTAGCGATGTGCAAGGGTATGGAGAGGTGGTATGAGAAAGCACACCAAGCCATGGAAAGGATCGACTATATCAGTGTGGTGAAACAAGTGCGAGACGCTGAAGAGAATGACATCCAGGTACTAAATGAAAGCAACATCGACCGCATAAGGAAATCGACCAAATATTGGGTAAATATGGCTTAGGAACCTCATCGGGAAATCCAAGAGAAATGGGTTGAGTGCAAGAAAATCTGGACCAAGATCAACCGAGCAATGAGAGACATCGACCTCCCCAAATTCGACACACCTGATCACTTTGTCTACTTGCGCAACATAGTCAAATCACATGCCGAACAAGACTCATCATGGGCTGAGGAAATAGAAAAGGTGGCCGACATGGCACCAGGGCAGGTGAAACAGTGCATGGAGCACCCGATCAAAGCTCGAGCCATGTTGTAGCAGTTAAGTGCAAGAATAATCAAGTATGAGGCACATGCAATAGAGATACGAGAGATCCTTTCGGCCCCAATGGAACACCATAGATTCCGTATGCTAACACATGCGAGGATCTCTTCATCAAGTGGTTAGAGTATGAGATGAGTCATCCACTCAAGTGAGATCATTTGATGACTTTTTGAAGACTGATAGAAGAAAGCGCCATGTGGCAAATTTTGTTTTACTTAGCTACACTTTAATAGTTATTTTTAGTTAATAGTATGTTATAAATAAGAGGATCGACCTGTTAGCAAGAGGTCGATGGTTGTTGCAAAGACCCTCATTTCTGGATTTTGTAAAGAACTATTTTGGAGCTGCCTTAATTGAGAAGTCTTGTTTAGCACCAGAGACAAGTATATATTTTTTCATCAAAAGTGTGTAAGATTGGATGTGGAGACGAATTATTACTGATTTCATCTCATGAATGGATGGTGTAATGAGTAAGATCTTCTAAATATGTTGATAAGTTATCTAATTCAATGTTTTATATTTCTTGTCTTTAATGATGAAAATTAAATCGGTGTGTTATTATGTGATTGATGATTAGATTTAAGAGAATTACTTTTCTTGCCATCATTTATTGCATATGTGTTTTCTTCTGATAATCACACCTCAGTCAATAATTGGAACACCAACAGGTTAATGTATTATTACTAGGATTGTGGTAGAGAATTGTTGTCTGCATGCTAGAGTGAAAGGGTTATCCCAAGCTCAACCTTATCTAGTAGTTAATATTTTCCTACTTTGTTACCTAGTTGGTTTATACCAACTCTTATCTTGTATCAGTCCCACCAATAAGAGAAAATACAAAAAAGAGAATGTCTGAACTGAATGAGAAGCCTTCACCAGAAAACATAAAGGCCATCGATTAATTGGTCATATCATAAGATATGGAGAACCATTCCACCATTAAACGCTGTAGAGTCTAATTGGGCCTCGGTGGCAGGTTTGGTTCTTGTTGTAGAGTTAAAGGGATTTAGGGCACCTCAACAAAATTGGATCTAGAAGGAGGGCTTGAGAATGAATGGATGAATATATATTTAACATAATATTCCAGACAACCTGTAGATTCAAAACAACCCACATGCATGGTTAGTCATTCCCAAGACAACCCACACACACTGAGTACTCCTGAAATGAGTAAATCACCCCAGCACAAGGAAGAACATTTGTTCCTTGATATACCCTATGCTCTTCCTCATGAGGAATTGAACCAATTCAGAAGAATCACAAGAGATTACACTCGAAAGATCAACTCATTTCCCTTAGCCCCATTACTTCGTCGAAGAAAACAAATAAGAAGACCAGTGGTCGATTCCCCCGACCAGGTTTTTCTGCACAGATTAGAAGACCTGATAGATTTCTCCCTCACCAAAATCAAACATCCTCTTAATCTAATCCATGAAACACCAGCCGACAACTTCTCCGAGCCCGACGACTTTTCAAAAGAAGAAGGGTTTAACTCAGGATCTAAAGACATGGAACATAACAATGACCATGATGAAGAAAGGGGAAACCCACCTTAGAATAATCAACCTTGGTTGTCGAGAGATGTGTTTTCCATCCCTATATGAGTACATAACTTTCCCCGACACCCAGAGAAGTTACTCCCTAAATTTGACCCTGAAACCTTAGGATTTCTTGAAGACCATATCAAAAAATTCATACTAGCTATCAGACTGATGAAATTCCAACATGAAGACGTAGTTTGTAGGCTATTCCCATACACTTTAGATAATTCGGCCTCCACGTGGTATTTTAACTTACCTGTAGGATCCATAGCTAGTTGGACGAAGTTTCAAAAGGATTTTCTAGATAAATTTGCAGAAGAAACTACTACAAGAGATTTGATGGCTAAGTTGTTCTCCACCACCATGAGTTCAAAGGAAAGGGTTAAAGACTTCAATTAAATATTCACCACCATCTTAAAAAAATTCCAACCCGAAGCTAAACCTACTCAGGAGTTGCAAATCGAAGTATACGTTAATGCTCTCCCAACTTCTATTTCCATGTTTGTGAAAAGGGCTACCAAACCAACCTTAGCTGAGAATTTTGAAGAAGCCAAAATGATAGAATTCCAAATGAAGGGATGTAAATAAGGCTAGGTCTCATTAGTTAAAAAAGAAGCTCAACCTCCTCCCAGGAGAGGAATACTGCTGACTAGACCCCTAGGGAAACAAACATAACAAGGTCCCAAAAAGGGAATTGGGGAGATAGAGGACCTACAACGCATGGTCAAGAAGTTTTCAAACAAAATCATAGACATGAAGAGAAGAACAGGGGAGGGAAACCAAGGCTAGAGGCCCTATAAACCATTTTTTAGAAGAAAACCTCCCTTTAAAGCAATTGAACCTCCCCCATCCAACTTAAACATCGATATGGAAAATGTAGCATCCAACTCTTTCTGTACCTATCATGAAGATAATCACTCTGAAAGAGACTGCCCTCAATGGTTGCATGGCATGAATTTAATGGCCAGTCGGTTTCTAGATGAAGTCTTCCTAACCAAACAATCAAGCAGATCAACTATGAATATTTTCGATCAGGAAGAGGTTGATCCACCGGAAGAAACAACCATGTTAATATAGTACCCTGATCTACCAATTCCCTCCAATGATCTATTTTAGGTTCAAGAACCACTCGCCGAAGTCTTAGTTGTGCAAACACGAAGTAGGGGTCAACCTATCTCAAACGACCTTACTACGACCCAAACTTCAGGAGGAAGACCATCTCTCGATCACCCAAAAGCACCTTTTTCTCCCCGAAGAAACCCTATAAACATCCATACACGAGAATCAACCAAGCTAGACTACAACATAGTAGAAGACTTAAAAACGTTGAAGGAAAACATATCATTCATGGACATATTTATAATCCCTTGGCAAAAGGACTTTCTATTACAAGCATTAAAAGTGGTAGAAAATCCCACAACAAGCACTTACCAAGGAGGGAATCTAACTCCCACATACCCAAGAAATAAACCAGCTATGAACACCCACTCTAAAGATAAGAAGGGAAAAGCTTTTGTTCCACTGTTTCTTTTGACATTTGAAGTCTTCAACATAAACCTCCATACTTGTTTGGTTGACTCAGGAGAATCCTCCAATGTTATTCCTGTTGGACACACTGACTACACTGAGAGGAGGGGGGGGGTGAACAGTGTAGGGCTCTTTTTCCCAAAACTCCTTAGTTAACAATCACCATTACATAATTACTCATTATTGTCATTTATAACTAGTTAAATGTCAACACATATCAACAACATATATCAGCAATATATCATCAACAAGTCATCACCACAAGGAACACAAATAACACAAGATGTATGTATAATTTTCATTTTATTACGGACTACAATCCTTGGGTTTTTTCAGCAACAATTGAATAGAGTACAAATATACAAGAGCACCAGCTCTATAATGCAAGAAACAACTTACACCCTCAGTACCAACTGAGATGAGGCAACAATCCTCAGCAGATATCAATTTGTACCATAAACAAGTGCATCAACCATGCACCAACCTATACCAAACAATCTGTAATCAACCTGTACCATAAAAAAGTGAAAACAACCATGTACCAAGTATATACCAATCATTTTTCAACTAATCATCAACAATGACTCATCAATATGTACCAACATCATCAACTATACACCTCATGTATGTGCCAACTCATCAACTGCTTGTCTCATCATGACTAGTTTTGGATTAGTCAACAACCCTAACTTGAAATAATCATAAATTTGTACCTGTAATGAATAAAGATCTGAAACTGATACACAATGTTCTTCAGTGTGTTTTGTGAAATTCCTCCAGGTGTCACTACTTGGAACCTCTTAGAAAGGAGTTATAGCAAAAATGGCGTACCTTTCTGAATTTTGGCTTATTCTAGAGAGTGGCCTTGTAGAGCGTGCCCCACATGGAATATTTGTTGAATAAATCTAAAAATACTACAAAAAATAATACAAGTTGTAATATAACCAACAAAATTGGTCTCACTGAATTTTGATCTTTTATGAAGAAGTTATGATGTTTTTACCTGAAACACTTGTTTTAGACTAGTTTTAGGACTAGCCACAAACCCTATTTTCCACGAAGTGTATCTCCAGAAATGCAACGACCCACAAGTTGGATTTTTTACCATAGATACTTGGATATTTTTTGTCAATGGAATATCAATATCAGGGTCTGAATCATTATATAAAAAAATTTATTGCGAAAATGGTGAGATGACCTGTAAATAACATACCTTAGAAAGCTTCATGAAAAGAATTTATCCTCCCTTGAATTTTGGCCCTCTTTTCTTTACCTTCCCTCTGAAATTAGGCTAATATATCCTTTGGTTAACTCAGTCACCTATATATCTTCAATATGCTCAAGTGTTCCACACCAAAAATACTCAAGAAGCTCTCACAAGAAGCTCTCCATCAATACTCCAAAAGATATTCTCACAAGAAGCTGTCCATTGATCCACAAAAAGGATGATCTACAAGAGACCATTGCTATCTTATTTATACTTTAATCCTCTAGGTCACTTAACCCATTTTTAGGTCACTTAACCCATTTCTAGGTCACTTAACCCATTTTTAGGTCACTTAACCCATTTCTAGGTCACTTAACTTATTTTCGTTATTTTAGGGTTAACCACTTTCCATAAATAGAAAGTTCTCCAATACTTTATCATTTAAATATCCCTTCTTGATTTTGTCACCTTACTTTATCATTTCTTGATTTTGTCACCTTACTTTATCATTTCTTGATTTTGTCACTTCTCTTTATTATTTAAATAATCCACCTTGACTTTGTCACTTTACTTTATCATTTAAATAATTATTTCTTC
This sequence comes from Picea engelmannii, assembly GCA_009831015.1. Taxonomy (NCBI): domain Eukaryota; kingdom Viridiplantae; phylum Streptophyta; class Pinopsida; order Pinales; family Pinaceae; genus Picea; species Picea engelmannii. Next base: position 123,069 of record ML800783.1, read on the forward strand.
TTTTCAAGCATTTTGACTTATTTGACCTTGTGGGCTTCAAGCCTTCATATGGGGGTCCTTCAATTTCGTAAGGCCATAACTCTCAAACCATGGGGATTTATGTGACATTCCACATACCACCAGAAATGGTATGGATAGCACTATCCATCTAGTATAGTTTCACCAATGAATTCATTGATCTTCATCTCATTATTCCACATACAAGCATGGGTCCTCCAACCATTCTTCTAGGATAACTCAATCCTCAAAGCGTGTTCCTATGAGGGATTTCACCATAAGGGGACCACTTTGGAGTTCATCCATTTGTGCACCTTATCAATCATGATAAGACAATAATGAGTCATCTATACATTTTTCAAACAATGCATAATATACCAATGAAACCACATCGATCCATCTTCATCATGTATCAATGACAATTCATTGATCCATCTTCATCATATCTATAACAACTCATTGATCCATATTCATCTATGCATTCTCATCAAGGAAAATACATATTACATTACATCAATCATGAATCAATTAATCCTTTGGCATCAATCAATCACTTGACATCAATCAATAAAAACATTGACATCAATGACAACATGATCCAACAATGCCATTGTCTATTTGAAAAAAATTAAATGCAGTCCCTCTCAAAAGACATAAACATGTTATACAATTAGATAGGACCCAGGTGAAGGTCATGGGAGAACTCAAATATGTATTGATCAGAATAGCGACACACCCTAAATTTGTGCAATTAATAGACATCATCATTGTAGATATCCCAAAATATTATGGATTGTTATTAAGTCGAGATTGTTCTAAGAAGTTAAACAAATACTTTAGTATAGAATGGGCTCACCTTTGGTTGCTATTAAAGGGGCACACAAACATGATCATGATTGATAGGGAAAGATATCTAAAACATACTGTCACTGACGTAGAAACCCTCAATGAACCCTTATTGGCATATTTCCCTGTGCTAGGCAATTATTCTTGTGACTCTGACTTCAGGAATTTCTCCTCTCTCTCATTTGATGTCCCTCTTACTCAAAACTACGGAATGATTTTTCAAGAGAAACTGTCAACAACGGTGAAAGAAATCATCTTTTGTTAAGAAACTACATTAGAGATCACAAAACAAACAGAAGGAGAAGAGGAAAGTGATAAGAAAGAGGAAACTGATAGGTTTTTCTCACAAGTTTGGACCTTATACTTTGTGTTAAGCCCTAATATTGGCTCATTACCCCTTAATTGGGGCATATTAGATTAGTAATGCTATTTTATTTATGTCATATTTAGGCCATTAGTTGTAAATTAGATTAGTAATGTTATTTTAATTATGTCGGCTTTAAGCCATTATTTGTAATTATACCTCCTAGTCTCCTATATATACCATGGAGACATTTTCATTTTGAATCATCTGGTACTTGAACATTTCATTGGGGTAAAAGGAGGTTGCCCCCTCGAAGAGGCTTATTATATGAAATTATCTCTTTTTCAAGGCGTTGAGTACTTTTCCTGAGGTTTTTATATGCTATATTGATGTTTGGTTCTTAACATATGGTATCGGAGCTCAAGGTCTTGGGGTTTCGCTGCTACATCTGAGACACCCTGGAATTTTCGCTATAACATTTTTTATACAATGTTTCAGAAGGAACGGCTTGGAGGGTATTTATAATACATATCAAGGTACGTTGGGTTCAAAATTCAGCTCCTGAGGTCTTATACTTTCGGAGATACAGCCTGTACAAGATAGGGTTCTGGAATCATCCGGAAATGAGTCATTGCGGAATTTTCGCTATAAAAATTTTTCTATAACGTTTCAGACCCTGAAATTCGGAATAAATTTACAGAAATTAGTATTGTATATTGGGTAAAACTTTTAGCTTCTGGGTCATCTTAAATTTGTAGATACACCCTGTGTAAGATAGGGTATCTGACTAGCCCTATTGACTAGTCTCAAGAAGGTGTTCCAGGTAAAACAATCATAACGTCTTCCTAGAGTATCCAAATTGCATGGGAATGGTTTCATTGGATTGTGGACAGGCTGTAGTATTTTGGGTGTGAGTTTCAGAATTTTATATCAATTATGTTGTGCGGGGCACACTATACAAGTGAGATCTCCTGGAAAGGCAAACAATCGGCAAGTTGTGGGGAAGTTACCGTAAATTCCACTTGGCACATCCAATTTTGATCAGACCTATGGCATTGCAGAGAATAAATATCAGAGAAATATATAAGAGAAATTTTCATACCCATAAGGGCCAAAAATTGGGAGATACAACAAAATAAATATTGTCTAGCAGAACCACCTCAAAATCAAGGTTCAAAAGTGATACTTGGCCAACATGCCACCCAAAAAGGGAACTTCTACACCAA
>ML800783.1:133422-169600 GCA_009831015.1 Picea engelmannii
ATGTTTACACAATGTTTATTTTAGATACGTCGATTGGGAAATGCATTTTTTTTGTTTTATCTGTTTCTATTTATACTTCTATGATTTTGAATATTGTGTTTATCAAGACAATGGTTGACCTCAAATCATGCGATATGATGAAATCTATTCCTAAATCATTTCTCATATACAACACAAAGAAATGCTGGGGAACCTGGGGTTGTTTCAAAGGGCTCTCTATCTAACCTGCGCAGATGAACAACTTTGGAGAAATGCAGAAGTGTCTGTCTGGTGGTCTGGTGAAACCTTAAGGGAAAGATGGTAAGCTAGAAAGGACTACAAGTACCTCAGAGACATAGCTATCAAGTTTCACCTTAACCATCTCATTTTGTAGATAACAGACGTCCTCTTCTCCCACTCGCTCAAGGCATTTTGACAAAAAAAAAAATCAACTATATAAAATGAGTGCACAGTAAGAGAGGGTATGTAGATAAATCCTTTGGGGCTATGTATGCTCGTTGGAAGTGGAGCAAGGTCTGTGACGTTGGGGTGACTCTGCCAGGGCTATGGATGCTCGCTGGTAGCGGAGAAAAACTGTAGCAAATGAAGGAGGGTAACTAAAGGCTTAGTGCGAGTGAAGGCTTAATAGACTCTTGTCAAAGGGGATGCAAGTCGGGGTTACAGAAAACAAAGGTGGAATAAAATTTGAAAACACCACAAGAAGACCCAAATGCACCAACCGAGGAATTTCAAATGCGAGGATAAAATAGGCTCTGATTAAAAACCAGTTAAGTTCTTAACCAACTTTTTCATCAACCAAGACCGAGGGAGGAACAAAGTTTCTACTTTCGCCCAGTAAGTTTCCATTTGTTGATCACTCAATACACCCTAAAAATCCTATGTCATCTTTTCACTTTTTGGGTACCACTTGATCTTTGTATTTTCTGATTTGACTTCATTTTGAGAAATTTTTGGATATTCTTATTATCTTGACTCTCATTAGCTTTTCATGTCTATTTGAACTTATGAAACCCCATGACTTAAAAATCATTAACGCCTGAATAAAGAATCAAAATCCAAGAAACTTCACCTGACACACTCAATTTCAACATCGAAAGGAATTCAAAGATGGAAAAGAACCACTCGGGAAACCTCAGTCATTGAGCATCGATCTTCATCGGTATCGACAAAAGGAAGTTTTGTTTTATGAAAAGTATTGCATAAAGATATCGATGATAGTCAATCCCCTTCGGCATCGGTAAAATACGAGGGGAATAATCATTAACCGAGAAAGAAAAGAGATCGCCAATAGCCGATGCCCAATGTGCTTATCGGAACCGGGGAAAGCCTAAAAGGATTACCACAGACATTCTGACCGCACTAAAAGATACTCCCAATCACCGATCCCCGATGTAGTTTTGGCATCAAGACTTTTGTGAAGAAGTTAATCTGAAGAAAAAAAACATGTGATAGGTTTATCGCCAATCGCCAACCCTCGATACGTTTTGGCATCAACAATCCAAGGTTTGTTTTAGAACGCATAACTTAAGGAAAGTCCTGACTCCGATTAATACATGTGAATTAGGTCACCGGTATTCAACACCATATGTATTTGCTAGATTGGAGAACCGTACGGTCTAGTTTTACCCTGAGTCATTCTTGGTTCCCTAAGTCCAAGTCACACCTCCGAGTTAGCTTTTCCACAAAAACATTGTACGATGATATTGATCGGCGTCAGAGCTTTTGCGAGAGAAATCAACAAAAATGTTCAAAGTGCATCCCCGATTCCTGATCCACCCACTAAGAAAGAGACACAATGGGACGTTTTAGCATTGGATACGATTAGATTTTGAGCATTTAAGGGTCTAATTAATACCAAATCCTGCATTAGTTGCTACCTCATGCACAAATCAATACAATCGTTTAAAATCACTGATAGACCACATCACCCCCACGCCTCCGCCATCAACCCACAATGAATTTAAGTTACAAATATTTGGCGATAGATTTTTTTAAATTGCACTCATCACCCGAATTGAATGGATGATGTGACAGGGTAAGTTCTTCACTGGTTTAAATTCTCTTGAGCCATTGTAAGAAAAATCATTCTGCACGCAAGAAAATTTAGAGCATTCGGAGAAGCGAGACGAGCAATTCGAAAGTTGCAAAGATCCCGTGAGTATTAAATAACCAAGTTTAGAAAGCCTTACAGGTATGTATCCAAGTCTGTGGATTTTACATGTTTACACTTCATATATTTTTATCCGGATTTGTTCTTCACACGGTTTCTGAAGGTTTAGTTTGATTGCAGGAACAATTCCTCCAAGAAATCCAACCACTAGACGATCGTCGAGTGCGCCAAAGATGAAAGAACCAGATTTAGGTGAAGGCTCCTCTCCAGGGGTTGCAAAGCAATTGGAATTCACTCCAAGACCGAAGCATGTCATCAAAACAATTACGAATAAGGTTTTTAATCATCCTATGGCCTTTGGAGATACAGAGGAAAGCACAAGGTTCAAGGTGACACTCCCACATTAGGGAGATGTCTTTAAGAAGATCAACAGTGAAGAATACCTAGAATATATCCCACACAACAACACAGACGTTAGGGTGCTTGACGATGAGGTGTTTCTGAATATCCAACGGTTGTACATGCACATGTTAGCAAGAAGAACCCCCGTCTTTCCCTGTATAGAACTTCTGAAGTGGCTCATCGACCACACAAACACACAGAAGTGTTTAATCAACGATGACAATGGTGGGTGTGTTGGGGTTTTCCTTCTGGTGGAGGCCCATAAATATTATAAACTCTGAGACCCTGAGGATCGACTGAATAAATATTTTGTTGTGAATTTCTACGAGTGCCATGACACCATTCGGGTGATGGCCTCATGGTGGAGGGAAGAAAAGAAATACACCAACTGGAGCATCAACTGGTACCATACGACCAACTTAAGGGAGCCATACATCTATATTATGGCTCTCATCTATCGATTATATGGGGAGAAGGACTGCTCCATATTTTTAGAGGTGTGGATGCCCTTAGCTTACACAGTGGCAATTTTGGGGAGCGGCTTCAACTGGGGAGCCATCATTTCTAAGAAACTGAGCATTTGCATACAACAGGCTCAGACGCCAAAGGAAGGAGAGGCACCAACCTTCTACATGGCTTCATATTTACTTGATGTCATGTGCACTAGAAACATTTTTGCTGGCATGAACCTGAGATGGCACGTCACAGAGCTCCCGGTCCATGTATATTTCAACATCCTATGGGAGAACAGGTACAAGAAATCTTACTCCCTCATCTGCGATGAATTCATCGCACATATTTATTTCATTCTTTTTAAGAAATAATTCCTGAGACTATCTGCCACGGCCAAAAAGATGATATAAAAAGTAGGCCACTATTATTTGGATGAGCATGATACTTACATTAGGGTGTTCGGGGCTACCAGAGCACCACACCTCCTACCAGCGCATGTCCCTGACTGACTTGTAGTAGGGGAGATATGCTACGAGACCATCTTGCAAGGCTACAACGCCACTCTGGTCAAGGACAAAAAGTGAGCGTTCATACCTTATGGTTTCCATGTAGGCTTCTACATGGTGAAAGACACCGCTCAAGCCAATCAAGAATGGTTGAGAAAATTAGAGTTTAGATTCCAGACGAGCTGATTCCGCAAGAATGATCCAAATGGTATGGTCTTGAAACATGCTTCTCAAGTGTTGTCCTGTTGGCCATACACCCATGACAAAATTGAAGATGAATTCTTCATGGAAATTTCCAAAGACTAGGATGAGGTGGTGGCAAGGATGGCCAACCCAAAAATGACCAAGCTCAGAGCCATCAGCCTAGATGAACAAGAAACAACCATATATCAATCAACTCAATTGGCCCTCATATCTAGGGAAGAAATGATAGCGGCAGAAGAAGTAGAGGTTCCCCTGGTAGCTCCAATGTAGGATAGAGGTTTCCCTATGACATAGGACTCACGAGAAACGGGTTTTCTCATGATAGAACAGGTGCAATGAATAATTGATTAACTACAAAAATACCCAGACCTCACAGGAATGATAGGGTCCCCTACTGACAACCTGGATGAAATCCAGATAGGCCCAAGAAGCCTTGAACTAATAGACATTGATGAAATCACCGGGTTAGACAACCCTAAAATCACAACACCATAGGCCAGATCATCGGGGGGTGTTTCATCTCATCCAGAGACAATTGGAACATCAGGGAGAGTAAGTGCACTGAACCCCCTCAACAAATTTATAAACATATATGATGATGAATAGAGCCCAGAGGTATCCCTAGTGACCCCTGTACAGATCATAGAAGAAAATGAGCCAAAGAAGGCATATTCCCCATCTCTCGATGCTCAAATTTTCCTTCCATAGAGTGAACAAGAGGTCTAAAGTGTCTTAGACACTTAGCTATCCAATGCACCAGAGACCCAAGTGGATAGTCCGAAGGATGAGCCAGGGTCAAGCAAACAGAAGGAAGAAGCTCCATAATTGGAAATCGACGTCTCAACGACCGATAACCAAGTAAGTACCGAGCCTACCCCTGATGCTCAAATTACCGATGAGAAAAAAACAAAAGCAAGACTTTTAGAACACATGGAGGATGTTCAAGAACCCATTCTTGAACAAATATATACCTTTGAGAGCTTGGGAAATATGCTCACCTGGGGAGATCATCAAATCCTCGAACCCGTGGATGAAGTTTCTGACATATATTCCATCGCTTATGACCAGAAAAAAAAATCTATCATGCAAAGAACCACCAAGTAGAGGAGGATCACTCTAGATCTCTCCATCCTCATCACCACAGAGGAAAATTTGATAAATACAGAGCATGCCAAAACATCCGAACTTATCGGCACATGGATGGAAATCACAAATGCCACCCTGGACAGAGAAAAAAGGGATGAAGAGGAGCTGGCTGCTGCTCTAAAAGAATTGGAATATTTGCGCTACTTGGTGAAGTATTACCAGGACACACATAGGTCGCGGTGTTCCTAAGGAGATAATTCAAGGAGGCCTACATCAAATTTACAAATGAATGACACATGTTCACTGCAAGGATAACTGAGTTTCAAGAAGACACCCTCATGGAAGTGGTGACATTCAAGGATATGGAGATGTGGTACGAGAAATCACACCAAGCCATGGAAAGGATCGACTATATCAGTGCAGTGCAACAAGGCCGAGACGTCGAAGAGCATGACATACAGGTAATAAATGAAAGAAGCATTGAATGAATAAGGAAATTGATCGAATATTGGGTAAAAATGGCTCAGGAACCTCATCAGGAAATCCAAGAGAAATGGGACGAGTGCGAGAAAAGATTGACCAAGATGAATTGGGAAATGAGAGACATCGATGTCCCTGAATTTGGCACACCCAATGACTTTGTCAACTTGCGTGACATAGTCAAATCACATGCCAAAAAAGACTCATCATGGGCTGAGGAAATAACAAAGGTGGCCGACATGGCACTAGGGTAGGTGCAACAGTTCATGGAGCACCCGATCAAAGCTCAAGCCATGTTGCAATAGTTAAGTTCCAGAATAGTCAAGTATCGGGCACAATAAATAGAGATATGAGAGATCCTTTGAGCCCCAAAGGAACAACATAGATTCATGTATGATAACACATGAGAGGATCTCTTCCTAAATTTGTCAGAGTAGGAGAAGATTCATCCACTCAAGTGATATCATTTGATGAGTTTTTGAAGACTGATAGAAGAAACTGCCATGTGGTGAATTTTGCTTTACTTAGATGGACTTTAATAGTTATTTTTAGTTAACATTATGTTATAAATAGGAGGATCAACTTGTTAGCAAGAGGTCGATGGTTGTTGCAAAGACCCTCATTTTAGGATTTTGTAAAGAACTATTTTGGAGCTACCTTAATTGATAAGTCTTGTTTAGGACCAGAGACAAGTTTATGTTTTTTCATCAAAAGTGTGTATTATTGGATGTGGAGACGAATTATTTCTGATTTCATCTCATGAATGAATGATGTAACGAGTAAGAGATTCTAAATATGTTGATAAGTTATCTGATTCAATGTTTTACGGTTCTTATCTTTAATGATGAAAATTAAATCGTTCTGTTATTATGTGATTGATGATTAGAGTTAAGATAATTATTTTTCTTTCCATTGTTTATTTCATATGTGTTTTCTTCTGATAATCGCACCTCAGTCAATAATTGGAACACTAGCAGGTTAATGTATTATTACTAGGATTGTGGTAGAGAATCGTTGTTTGCATGCCAGAGTGAAAGGGTTATCCCAAGCTCAGCCTTCTCCATTAGTTAATATTTTCCCACTTTGTTACCTAGTTGGTTTATACTGGCTCTTATCTTGTATCGGTCCCACCTATAAGAGAAAATACAAAAAAGAGAACGTCTGAACTGAAGGAGAAACCTTCACCAGAAAATGTAAAGCCCATATATTAATTGGTTGAATCGCAAGATCTGGACAATCATTCCACCATTAAACGATACAGAGTACAATTGGGCCTCGGTGGCAGGTTTGGTTCCTGCTGTTGAGTTAAAGGGATTTAGGGCACCTCAACGGGTCCATCAGATGGATGTTAAATTCACTTTCTTGCACAGATATTTACAAGAATAAATCTACATGGAAAAAAATCTTAGATATGTCCATAATGACTCTAGCCTTGTTTTTCTGCTTAAGAAATCTCTTTACGGTCTTAAGAAATATCCACGAGATTGGTATGCCAAAATGGAAAACTTTCTTATTGAAACTAGATTCTCTCGATTCCATTCTGATCCTAATGTCTATACCAAGAAAGTAGGAAGCCATCTTATCATTTGAAATGATAGACTTAGGGTTTTTGCACTATTTCCTTGGCCTCCAAGTTTTTCAAACCAATGAAGGAATTTTTATTTCCCAGTCTAAGTATGCTTGTGACCTTCTTCGTCGCTTTCACATGGACGATTGTAAACCAACCCCTTCTCCCTTCCAGTATTGAATCAAGCTTACTTCCATCTGTACTTCTCCCTAAGTTGATGCCACCCTATATCATTAGTTAGTTGGTAGCCTCTTATACTTGACTCATACCCATCTTGATCTTTCCTTTGTTGTTGGTATTGTTTCCTGGTATATGAAAACACCCCATGAAAGCCATTGGAAAAAACCTAAAAGGATACTTCGCTATGTCCATGGTATAGTTCAGTTCAGGATACATTATGGTTCAGGGGGGACTCCTTTATTGGTTGGTTTCACTGATTCGGATTGGGCTGATGACCCTGATGATCATAATTTTACTGCAGGTTATGTTTTCAGCCTTAGTTTAGGACCTATCACTTGGGCCTGTAAGAAACACCAGGATATTGCATGTTCTTCAGTATAAGCAGAGTACCGAGTAGTGGTAAATGAAAGTCAGGAAGCCTTGTGGCTTCGAAAAATCCTTTCAGAGTTTGGATTCCAGCAACAACATCTGACCAATCTTTTGTGCAACAATCAGAGTGCCATCAAGATCGCCAAATAACTAGTTCAACATCAACACAAAAAACACATCGAGATGCACATGCACTTCATCAGAAAGATCATTCATGATCAAGTTATTGAAGTTCTCTTTTTCCCTAGAAATTATCAAATTGCAGACATTTTCACAAAGTCTCTTCCATAAGAAAAGATTTCCAAACTTTGATCTATGTTAGGAGTTCAGGAAGTTCTCATCAAGGAGGGATATGCTCTAATGCCTCCTTCCTTCTCCTAGTGTGTCAATATTGTAAATCCTTCAATCTTATCCCAAGTTGTTCTTAAGGGGGGGTGTTAGGATATTTAGACACTTAGGAGTTAGTTACGATCTACTTGGTTTAATGTGTCATTAGGTAAAAGTATGTTTCTTTATTGTGCATTATTATGCATTTGTAGTTAGGAAATCTGACGGTCACGATATGTTCTCGACATAGATTGATATGATGGTTCATATTATCCTTGATCTTAACGACCATTGATTCATGGCATAACACCCAATTGTTCCATGATATCTATTTAAAGAGCATGGAGGGTCTTTTGGCGATGATCGATTGTGAGAAACTCTCTTGTAAAATATCTCTGTAATCTTTTTCTTTTGAATTAATAAACTGCTCCAAGTGGCCGCATTGGTTGGGGCCGTGGATGTTTCCCCATAGGGGTTTTACCACGTCAAAACATCCATGTGTTGATATTTGATCTGGTTGTGTGAGTGGTTATTGAAGGTGTTTGTCATCTGTTGGAATACCTGTGTTGTTGAACATATTCTATATAAATGAAAAATGATGAAAAGATAAGATAAGGAGTCTACCTCGTCCATACATTCGATGAAGACCACCATTGAGAACTTGACTCAAAGCTTTATACCTGCAACTTGTCCTCAACAACTAATATACACAAGCATATGGTGATAATATATAATGTTAGCACATACAATAATATAATCCATTAACATTCATAACAAATACACCCATGGAATAATAATTCATATATTTGCAAGGTATCAATTGGACGAGAAAAGAGTATTTCTATTAAAAAAATGATCAACAAAAGTGTATCAGTGACAAACTTCTGTGTCGACACGTCTCGAAACTAAGAAATTAAGTTCCTTCTGGTTGGGCCTCCACCACTTCAATCCTCCACCAAAGGCAATCTCATATATGAGAGACAATGAGGTTCTCCATCAAAGAGGGAAGAGATTGGGGGCTGAACAATGTGTTCAAACTTTAAAGGAAAAAGGGATGCAGACTCAATATGAAGTGAAAATTTCTCCAGAGTATCTTTTCTCTCAAAATTTGAATTGTCTCCTCTTCCACTGTTTGGATATGGCCCATTTTATAGCCTTCGAATGGAACTTAAGGTACGCATCATAATGTTTCCAGTATATGGAAGGTCAAGGATCATGGATCTCTTGACGTGACATGGAAACATGACACAATTTTTAATTTTTGGCACAAAACCGGATGTACATGGGATGTAATGGTGAAACCTACATATACACATGTTGTCTGACTTGTAGGGCACGTATATGTGGAAAAATATGATTTTTTAGATCTAGGAAGTGCAAAAGGGGACTTCAAGTCTTCATAGGGAAATGGAAATACCTTCTGAGCAAGTTGGATACGGTGAGGAAAAAATTTCTATAACATCCACAACCATGATGATGGATTTATTGCCAAATTTGTGTAACTCCATAATGAGATCCATAGAAATGTCAATCCATAGAGTGGGTGGAATGGGTACATGTTGTAGTTCTCATGTAGTTTTCACTATTTCTCCCTTGTGTCATTGGCATAGGTCACATTCTACAACAAAAGTGTGCTTGTCCTTCTTTATTCCTTCCAAAAAAAATAAATGTTTGATCCTTTCATATGTTTTATAAAAACTGGAATGACCTACTACTGGAGATGCATGGAGTTTATATAAAACTATTTATTTAAATGTGGACTATTTGTTCAAATACAAACACCCTTTATAACAAATCTCTTAATTATGCCAAGTGTAGCCCTGATATGCATGGGGTGGCATTTGAAGTTGTTGTATTAGGCTGGAAATCTTGGGATATGTAAACCATTCTTTATGGACCTCATTCAACTAATATGCTATGATGAAGGAGAGTGGAAAAAGGGACCCTCCCTCTTCCTTGTTAGGGTCCTAACCTCACTAACCCCTAAATTAGAATGCTATGTATTACTATGTAATGAAGGCCATCATTATTAAATACGACTATGTAATAGTGTGAATACCACTATTGTAAGAAGACTTACTAGAAGCTTCTGTATACTAGAAAGTTACTTCTCTAGAACCTTTTTAGGGGATAGAAGTAGTATATATAAAGGTACAAGCATTGCAAAATATGTCTTGTGGAATCATTTGTAATCTGAACTTTTCTCTAATGGAGGTTTCACCCTAGAAGAGGAAAGGGAACAATGTTTCCATTGTCAAACACTTGGCTTAGGTTGATGTATAGTTGGTATGGATTGTTGGTTGTCATTGATCTCAACCATTGGAGAATGATAATGTATATTGATGTCAACCCTTAGTGATTGATGTCAACCCTTGGAGAAAGTCCGATAGAGAATTCCAATAGCATAAAGGTTTGGGTAATGGACCCAAGGTTGTTTCATGTATAATGGTATGAGTTTTAATATATTTGAAGGTAATACTATTCTATATGGATATTACATGTCATTCCATTTCCAGTGGTATGTGGAACGTCACATAACTCCTCACAATTAGAGAGTTATGGCCATGAGAAGTTGGAGAACCCAGGTTTGGGTAATGGACCCAAGTTTGTTTGATGGATAATGGTATGAGTTTTGATATATTTACAAGTAATACTATTCTATATGTATAGTACATGTCATTCCATTTCTAGTGGTATGTGGAACATCACATAACTCCTCACACTTTGAGAGTTATGGCCTTACGAAGTTGGAGGACCCTCACATGTCATCTAGAAGCCCCGAAAGGTCAAAGTAGTCAAATTGGTTTAAGAGATTTTAGAAGTTAAATAATAAATTGAAGTGATGAGTGTACTATAATTCAAAGTGAATACAAAATAAATTATTTAAATAATAAATTTAATGGAGAAATTAGAAGTGGGTTAACCCTAAAATAAGGAAAGTGAGCAAAGTGACCTAGAAGATGTTTTTAAGGAAGCTACTTGAAGAGTATAAATAAGAGGCAAGGATCTCTCATTTTTTATCACACTTGATCATATTGAATATATATAGCTGTCTGAGGTAACCAAAGGATATCTAAGACGAATTTCTGAGGGAAGGTGAAGATTTTTTTTTCGAAATTCAAGCAAGGATAAATTCTTTTGATGATGCTTTCTAATGTGTTTTGGGTAAAAATGTCATAACTTCTTCATAACAGATCCAAATTCAGTAAGACCAAATGTGTTGGTTATATTATAATATGTAGTATGTTGTGTATCAGTTTCAGATCTATTAAACAAATATTACATGTAGGGCATGCTCTATAAGGTCACTCTCTAGAATAAGCCTCAATTCAACAAGGTATGCCATTTTGTTCTATAACTCCTTTTCTGAGAGGTTTCAAGTAGTGACACCTGGAGATATTTCATAGAACACACTGAATAAAATTGTGTATTAGTGTTAGATATTTATTCATTACAGGTACAAAGTTATTATTATTTCAAGTTAGGGTTGTTGAATAATCCAAAACTAGTCACGTGAGACTAAAGAAAAATTTGATGAAAATGCTAGTCTCTTGTTGTTAAAGTTAAGGAAGGTTTGAAGGTATGTGATCATATACACCAGGTCTATTACAGAGTTACAAATCATATTTGGATGATGAAATTGATGAGGGAATTTGATTGAGGTACATGTCGGGTACATGGTTGAGACAAGTAGTTGATGAGTTGGCACATACATGAGGTGTATAGTTGATGATGTTGGCACATCTTGACGAGTCATAGTTGATGAGTAGTTGATACATGATTGGTATATACTTGGTACATGGTTGGAGGAACTTGTTAGTAGTATTTTTGACACATGGTTTATGGATGATGTAGCATAATTGTATTATTAGAAGCACATATTGATCTTGGTGATGCTTATGAGTTGTTGTGTTATGCTTGGTTGATGCACATCTTTGAGAGTTGTCTTGGTGGTTGATATCGGTGAGTCGATATGATTTGGTTGATAATATTGATGAGACAGGTTGTTGTGATAAGTTATTTGGACAAGTTGTTGTGATAGATTATTGTATAGGTTTGGTGCATGGTTGATGCACTTGTTCATGGTATAGGTTGGTTCATGGTTGATGCACTTGTTTATGGTACAGGTTGATTATAGGTTGTTTGGTACATGTTGGTGCATGGTCGATGCACTTGTTTATGGTACAGGTTGATTACAGGTTGAGGTTGAGGTACAGGTTGATGCACGGTTCTGGTTATTGGTATAAGTTATTTGGTGCAGGTTGATTGGTATAGGTTTACAACAATATATCTCACAATGATAGTTTGACAGTGGTTCCATCATTCTAATTATACATCAGGGTATTTGGATGGGGCAAGGACACTTGGTTGTATCCACCTTCTGGTTGTAGCTAAAGAACATAGGGGGTTGTATCCTCCTTCTGGTTGTAGCCAAAGAATTGGGGAGTTGGAGCTTCCCTTAGGTTGTAGCGTGAGAAACTAGGGGGTTGGAGCCTCCTTCCAGTTGTAGCTGGAAAACAAAGGAAGTTGGTGCTTCCAATGAATGTAATTCTTCAAGACATATAAGAAAAAGAATTCTGTGGTTTTCTCCCTCTTTAGGTTTCCACGTAAAACACCAGTGTATTGTGTATGTGTATGATTTTTCATTTGTTCATTTCTTATTTACTCTGCAGTTATTGGATGATAATGATACATTGATACAACATTTGGATTATATGGTTAAAAAGAATTAAATTTCTCTATTACCGATTCACCCCCCCTCTCAGTAATCCAACAATTGGTATCAGATCTGGTTCCTTCAGGAAACAATTTAACCACTGGAAGAAGATCATGGATTATTCTGAGAATAGAGTACCAATGTTTAATGGTCAGAATGGTTTTAAGTATGAGATTTGGAGCATAAGGACGGACGTATTTTTATAGGCACAGGGACATTATATTTGGCTATCAGTTGTCACAGGATATGATAGTTCAAAAAGGGAAAAGACTGCAACCAAGAACGAATTGAGGAAGAATAGAAAAATAGCAATGGATTTCATCTGGGAAGGATTACCTAATCTAGTAAGAGAAAAGGTTGGTAAATGTTCATCAACAAAAGAACTTTGGGATAAGTTACATGACATATATTCTTCACCCATCACAGATTCAAAAAATGTCAAAGAAGATGCAGATACAAATCAAGAAGAATTGTGTTCACCATGTCAAGCATATTTAGAAGATGAAGAGTACATAATTACCAGAGGTATGTTGTTTTGTTTTAATTGTGAAAAACATGGACATATTGAAACAGAATGCCATGAACGAAATGAGACAGAAAAAATAATTGAAAAGGAATACAATTGGGAATAAGAATTGATTAGTTCTTTAGATGAACTAAGAGAAGAAAAAAAATCACTCAAGAAAGAATTGATGAAACAAAAGGAAAGCATTCACATTTTGAATAATCCCAATAGGTCATCGCAAACTTAAGAACTCAACTAGAAGAAGCCAGAAAGATTGAAGAAAATCTTGAATATCAAAAGCAGTGTTTGGAAACCAACATAGAAGCACAGAAGGAAGAAGCAGAAATGAGAGAGAAGATAATGACATATCATCTTAAGGAAATAACTAACGATCTAAACCAGCTTGAGGTAGAGTTTGGTAAAGAAGAGAAAGGACTTGAAGAAAAAATAATCACATTAAAAATTCATCTTGAAGAAGCGAAAAGAACAGAAGAAGTCATGAAGTCTCAGATAATGAAGAAAGAAGAAGAGGTTGAGAAGCTTGAAGAAGAAGTTGTCACACTGAGAAGTAAAATCATTAAGCTCAACAATAACTTTGAAGAGATAGAAACATCCACATCAGTTATAGAGAATGAAGAGAAGCACTGTAGGTTGTTAGAAAATAAGAATGAAGAAAATAGAAAGAGTTATGTAGAAGTACTAAAAGGAAGGAATAATGGTCAACCAGAATCTAATAAAACTATTGAAGATACATCTTCAAGAAGACCATCCATGTTCAAGCCACAAAGAAGATTCAATCATGATCATGATCAGTCAAGGAAAAAATTCAGAAGGACTATGCCACAAAGAAGATCATTCACTCCCAGGTATGAAAATTTATTTTATGGTAATTGTTTTTATTGTACTAACTTTGGACAAAAGGTTGCAGATTGCAGGGATTATAAAAGAAATGTCCAAGCAAGAAGTTCCTATGTGGTCGCACGTAACATTGAGTGTTACAAATGTCATAAATATGGACACATAGCCAGTGATTGTAGAAGCATGATCGATACTTCCATGAAAGAGAATAATGATATCAGATATAATAAAGTATGGATAAGAAAACAGGAAGAACAGGTGAACAAAGACCAGGTACCAAAGATCACAAGATTGACAATAAAACGAGATAAAGAAAATTCTACAGAGAAAAGGAAAGATGTCAGATACATAAAGGTTTGGAAAATAACTGAAAGAAAGGAAGGTCAGGTAAATAAGGAATAGGTTCAAGAGATTGTACTTTCAGGCATTGTAGTGAAATATGAATCCACAGACAAAAATAAATAAGTCAGAGCTCAGAGAGATAATGAGTCTACCAATGAAGATGATGATGAATCTACCAATGAAGATGATGATGAATACACATTAGAGAAGGAACTGTTCTGAGCCATATGGATTAGATACTACCAAGTAATATGAATATTAGACAGGGGGATTCTATGCGATAGCTGTCACAGACCAAAGAACCATCCTTCGAGCAACTTGCAAAGTTTGAGAAGACAGATTCAGATAAATCAGTTAGCATAAGTACACTTTGATAGATTAATCAAGACTTAATGATAGTATAGTGATAAATGGGTCATCATTATGGACAATTGCGCAAGTAGAGTGTTGGAAAGTATGGACATAGATGGATTCGTAAGAACACTTAGCAAGTTTGGAAAGATATATGATAGTGGATGAGAGAATGGATTCATAGATTAGTTCAGAGAGTGGTTCAAAGACAAAGGAACATTATCATAATGGATGATAATTACACAGGAAATGGCTCAAACAATGCTAATGGATTACAAATTGTCATATATTTTTTGGATACATGCAGTGCATAAATCAATTCAAATTCAAAACAGAGTAATGCTCAAAAACAACAATGAAAAAACTCCCTACGAACTATGGAAAGGAAGCACATACAACAACATCTACATCAAGGTAACTCAAGGTAATATTTAATTAATTGAAATTTATGTTGATGATATTGTTTTGGAAGTACTAATGACAGGTTAAGGAAAAAATTTGAAAAGGATATGCAAAATTAATTTGAAATGTCATTACTTGGAGGACTATCCTTCTTTTTGGGTCTTCATATATGTCAAGAAACCAAGGAATTTTTATTTCTCAAACTAAGTATATCAGAGAAGTGCTAAAGAGGTTCGGAATGGAAGATTGCAAACCAGTTACCACTCCTATGAAAACTAGTTGCAATCTGAGAAAAGATTATGATTCAAAGTCCACAGACCAGAGGCAATACATGTCAATGATTGGTAGCTTACTATATGTGACAAAATCCAGACCATATGTAATGCAGGTAGTTGGATAGGTGGCATGATTTCATGCATCACCAAAGGAATCACATGTATTAACAATGAAGAGGATTTTCAGATATCTCAAAGGAACATAAGAGTTTGGATTATGGTATCCAAAAGGAAAGGATATATCACTTATTGCCTACACAGATGTAGATTGGGAAGGTTGCATTGATGACCGATGAATCACCAGTGGAGCAGCGTTCTACTTGGGTGAGTGTTTAGTATCTTAGCTAAGCAAGAAACAATCATTAATATCCTTATCTATAGCCGAGACAGAGTATATTGCAACATCAACATGTTGTACACAGTTTCTATGGATGAAACAAACTTTGACAGATATACAAGTTGGGTATGATGAGCCCATTCCAATCTATTGTGATAATACAAATGCCATAAGTATATGAAAAATACCGGTGATGCACTCCAAGATGAAGCACATTCCAATCAAGTATCACTTTCTACGGGAATAGGTTGTAGAGAAGAACATCAGAGTTGAATATGTGGGAACAAAAGAACAAGTGGCATACATATTTACAAAACCGCTTCCACGGGAAGCCCTTGAGTATCTTCGCCAAAGACTAGGAGTAATTTATACTCCAAAATGAATGCTTTTGAATGCTTATCTTATATGTCTTATATGTACACGAAGAAGCACCATAAATAGGACAAAGGGGGAGAGATTTATCTGATGCAAAGGTAAATGATTGGAGAGAGATCATAGAGGCATGTTTCCAAGGGGAGATATTGTCACAAGGGAAGAACGACCGATATGGATTTAGAGTGATACCTCTTTAGAATGATACCCTTTGTCAAAGGGTGATATTATTCATATGAAGGGAAAGAGAGTAATCAAAGTCTTAGAAACACAAAGAAAAATCAAAGGCACGTAGTCAGGGGAGCAACCCTAAGGAGAGTTCAGTTAGGGGGAGAAGACCCAAAGGGAGATGCCCTTTTCCATTGATGTCAAAGGGGGATATATCGAAACATTGATGAAGAGTATAAGCATGAATGCTATCATGACTAAGTGTTTCTATCAATGTTGGTGTTTCCATCAATGCCAAAGGGGGATATTGTCAGACAATTGGCCTAGTTTGATGGATAGTTGGTATGGATTTTTGGTTGTCATTGATGTCAACCATTGGAGAGTGATATTGTAGATTGATTTCAACCCTTGGAGAAAGTCCAATAACGAATTCCGGTAGCACAAAGGTTTGGGTAATGGACCCAAGGTTGTTTTATGTATATTTGTATGTGTTTTAATATATTTTAAGGTAAGACTATTCTATATGGATAGTACATGTCATTCCATTTCCGGTGGTATGTGGAACGTCACATAACTCCTCACGGTTAGAGAGTTATGGCCATGAGAAGTTGGAGAACCTACGTTTGGGTAATGGACCCAAGTTTGTTTGATGGATAGTGGTATGAGTTTTGATATATTTGTAGGTAATATTATTCTATATGGATATTACATGTCACTCCATTTCTGGTGGTATGTGGAACGTCACATAACTCCTCACATTTTGAGAGTTGTGGCCTTATGAAGTTGGAGGACCCCCGTATGTCATCTAGAAGCCCCAAAAGGTCAAAGTAGTCAAAGTGGTTTAACAAATTTTAGAAGATAAATAATAAAGTGAAGTGATGAGTTTACTATAATTCAAAGTGAATACAAAATAAATTATTTAAATAATAAATTTAATGGAGAAATTAGAAGTGGGTTAACCCTAAAATAAGGAAAGTGGGCAAAGTGATTGTTATCACTGAAATTTCGTCCGCAAATGGTTACAAGAATACAACATCGTTAAACAGTTATGAGGTCACCCATGGACCAAAATTACCACAAAATCATTTTCAAAAGGTCCAAAACTGTACAACCAATGATAAAATTAAAGTGCGTTATGACTAGATAGGGCGCACACGCACATGCACGATCCAGAAACGCAAGAAAAGCGCACATGCGCATGATGCACAACTATGGTCGCTAAAAGCCACACACATCTAAGAACAATGCATTTATGAGATTGGTCGGCCTCCCACCCACTTCTAGTTCATCTTCAAAGTTGATTTGACACCCAAATCTCGACTGAATCCGACTGGGTGGCTGGTCAAAGACCTAAAAATGCCCTAATTAGCCTCTTTTCACACTACACGTTGGTTGAACAATACCTCAAAGAGGTGCTATAAAACAACGCCTTGGGTGCACTTCATTTTTAAGAAATTCATTAGCAAAGTTATGCTGCTACTATTCTCTTGAGGAATCCTCTATTCTCATCAAGAGTATACTAGCACCATTACATTGGGCAATCCATCTCACCTCTTGAGTGGATTAGCTTGGGATTCTTTCATCATTTCATTCAAAGTTGTAAGAAGAGATTATTTGTGGGGGTCCAAGAGCCCTCCCTTGAAGGAAGAAGGGACTCATAGTCCTCTTTCTTCTTGGTGTTTTCTTTCACTGATATAAACCTTGCCATTGCTGACATGAGTCTTATTGGTTTTTTGTTCTTATGTCCTTATGCTCAATAGTTTAGTTGTTCTTTTATTTCTTAGTTTATTTCTTAGTTGTTCTTTTATGTTTCTTTCTCTAACCCTTTTCCTTTACATATGTCCTGCTTAGCTAACCCAACTAAGCTTGTAAGCACCTCTGTTTTTCTCATCTAGGTGGCAAAAGAGGCGCAACAGATTGGCGACTCCACTGGGGAAAGGTATCAATTTCCTACCCCATTTGGGTTTTTATAGCTCTTCTTTTGGTTTATTTAACCTGCAAATGCATTAACCGGCCCAAGCCGACCTGCAAAACATCCAATTCAAAGTTGAATTGAGAGAATTCCATCCAGAATTTTCTTTCACGACCGTGTGTCAGTTGTGCGTGGGTTTATTGGCCCATAGTCGTGCATCATGCGCACGTGCACCAAAATCACAGTATTCTTCTACACACCTGCGTCCAAAATCCTGTTTCGGTCTACACACAGGCACTCAATGCACCTCTATCTACACTAACACCCACACACCTGTGCAAAAAAATACAAATTGTAAGGTTTTTTGTGATTTGGGGAAGGCCCCTAACCTTCTTAAAAGTGATTTCATGCATGTTGTAATCTATGTTACACTTAGTTCCCTCTTTATATAAAGGGATTAATCAAAATAGATAGTCACTTAGGGGGTTTAAAATCATCATTTCCTCTTTTGCTTTCATTTTTCCACGTGGATGGCTTGCTTTGACTAAAAGTATAAGTTGGAATCATTTGTAATCACATAAAACTTTCATTGGGACCAAAAGTTGGATAACAATCGCTTAGTATTCTCTTCTCTCGTGCTTCCAAGCGACCTTGAGAATTAGAAAAAGATTGTAGGACAATTTCATCTCCCTTAAAAAGACTAAAACCTTTAGGAGAGGACAGCAAGCCCCTCGAGACTCCTCTTAGTTTATTTTTAACACATGTTAAGATTGTAACGGACCCATACATGCCCACATGCTACAAAGATAGGTTAGTGTTGAAATTTAATTTCTTATAGTAAATCACTCGGGAAGTTTAAGGGTTTTGTAACGAGCCCATACATGCCCACATGATCACAATCTAGGATAGTTTCAAATCTTTTCTTAGACTAAATCACAATAGGGAGTTAAAGGAATAGTAAAGGACCCACATGTCCACATGCTAGTCTCCTAGGGACTTTTGAATTACACAAGGTTGTACCAAAGGCATTTAGTTAATTAGGTAATCAACACTTGTAAGGACCAAGCGAAGTACACATGCAACAAGGTGACACCTAATTCATTAAAAAATTGGCACACTTTCACTCATTCACACACAAAAGTCACTTATCACTCACATAATTTTCCTCTCGAAACGTGGAGGTCAAAATAAGTTTCCTCCAAAAGGATTTTGAAACACCCCACCCTTTTCTTGACGAAACTATCCACTCCCATTTAATTTCAACGAGGTTGGTTCATACCCCCAATCTCTCAAACAACCACATCTAAATTTTTTCTAAAAACTCACTAAGTTTTCCTCCACAGGAGGTGCCAAAAGAAATATTTTAGTCTAGGTAGGATTTCGGGGATAGGCATCCAAATAACTCCTCGTTATCTGGTTCTCACATTGTCAAAACAATAGAAGTTGTCAAATAGGGAACTGAAAATCCTCCAAGTCAAGTGTTCCTAACACCATAAGGCAGGGAGATACCCGTGAAGGGTTGAAGGCCAAGGTCTAGTTGTTCTGTGCATGCCCCCTTGAGGCACCCACCTCTTGGACAAGATCCAGCCTGTTACCCATTTCTTAGGCTGAAAATCTAAATGTCGCACTTTGATCGAGGTACCTAGTGACCAAATTTTAGGACATCTACCCAGGTGGCAATTGTGGGATGCAATTGCACCTTGATTGGATTTTGTGTGGCTATTGGGAAATATCGCCAGCGCTTTTAGGATATGCCCCCTTTACCCCTCATTATAACTGATTATTTCCTCCTTCACCAATTTCTCTTCTGGTGACTTCAGACCCCACTGTTGAGTACTATTGGAAGGTCTAGTGCTATTTGAGAGGAAGGACGTTACGTCTTTTAGGACATGAGCATTTTTTTTCTTTGATTCCCCATGTGTACAAAAACCACTTATCAACATATATGCTTCTTTTTCAAAAACACTTTATGTATGATGCACTTTTGATTACATTTTTGATTTAGATATATATTGTGTAAAGTTCAAAAATTGCAACAAAGGCTCTTGTTTATTTTACTCTCACCACAATTTGCACACATCCACTCAGCTAGTCGGACATCATAGGGGACCCACAGAACTCCTGTCATTCCAGACACTTGCTAAACCTCCCTCCTATTCTATGGGGAGTTACTAGTCTTTCCAACTCCTTGGCACCACCTTCACACACTCTAGTGAGTGCCACTATCTTAGGATCATCTTTGCTTGGTCCCGCATTACTTGGGTCCACTTCCCAATGTCCTCCGTCCACTCGCTCTCCTTTACACAGAAGTGGGGGGCCAACTTCCTCTCAAGGGGGAAGTACCAACCCACCTAGTCCCCCTCAAGGGTCAGGTTCACAAAATACTCACACCATGGATGGAGCTAATCCTCCCCCCCCACTACAGATGCTATATTTGGCCTCTCTTAACATACCGGATCTAAGAAAAATCACAAATGACCCTATATTGAATGACCCCACATGGCTTGCAATGCCTACTAAACTACCTTCAAACATCCCCGAGTTTGAAGGAAAGGAAGGAGATGACCCTACTAACCATGTCATGACTTTCCACTTATGGTGCTCTTCCAACAACATTATGGATGATTCCATCCGACTATGATTATTTCAACGCACACTCACTGGCCCATCATCCAAATGGTATGTATACGACAAATCGGGGTCCCATGCGACTTTTGAGTCCTTGGCCAAAGCATTTTTGACCTTCTTCCAATTACCAATCTGCCATGATAATGGTCTTGAACTACTCTCTAATTTCAAACAAACCTCAGCCACACATATTGCTGATCACATTCACGAGTGGTGTAGATGTCGTAGTTTGTGCAAAGTCGAAACCACCAAACAACAGTGTCTTGACTGGTTTCTCAGATCACTTGTCTCTGTCCTCAGTAAAGATGTAGCTTCCACCTTCCCTCAATCAGAAGAAGAAGCCATCAGTAAGGCTCAACAATACCACCTCATCTATTCACAATCAGGGTACTTGTGCACAGTACATCCTGATCTCCCAAAACCCATGCCCTTCGGTCAAGACAAACCCGGGATGTCTCACTCGACAGACGGATTGATTGGTACTACCACACACCACACACCACAACCCCAACAACCACTAATGTATGGCACACCTCAATATCCACCGGCATATGGGGGAACCTCTTATTACCCCCCACCCCCTTATCAACAACCATACCCTGTTACTATTCCTCCACCCATCAGTGGGCCACCATCGGCACCGCCAATACACCCACCTATCCAAACAAGTTCTGGTACTCCCTCTACCTCAGCTTATACTATAAGTACTAGTGAAAGTGTCATGCCTTCCTATGTACCTTACGGATCACAACTCCCACATAATCCGTACTTTCCATTCTCGGGTCCTCCACAACCCATGGCACCCCCACACCCGCACGTTGGGGTGAATTTTGTTCAACCCTCTCCTGTTCAACAATATCAAAATTTTGAACAACTGAATATGGAAAACCCGACCCATCCATCGAATAATGCCAAAAAGAAAGGAAAAAATAGGAACAATAACAACCTAGGTAAAGGCGGGAATCACCCCCAACAAAACCAACCTACTGGGGGCAACTAGAATCAAGGGAATCAGAACCCCCAGGGGGGAAATAACAACCGACGTCAAGGGAGAAATAACAATAATATTAGAACCACCTTCCCTTGTGCCCTTTGCAGTGAGTTCGATCATTATACTCATCCTTTCCCCAAAATCGTTGATTTTAAAAGGATGAAAGACTCAGGAAATGCACCACATCCTCCAGCACCACCTGCCTCTCCGCAAGCCCCACAAAAATACGTGAAACAACCACCCCCAGCCATGATGCAAAACCCCATTCCACACCAGGGTGTGATGAACACCCAACATGATATGCAACCTACCCCACCATAGTCAGGGCAGTATCTCAATTCAAACAATCCCGCAGATCGTACTATTCTCCTCACCAATGAGGTAGAAATCCTTCTGCAAACACGTAGTCGTCAATACCGTGCACCTGCTGAGTCTCCTCCAATTCCCATAGAAACAATCCTAGCACCAACGGGACCCCTGTTGGTGATTCCTCACCCCAACGCTGAAACCCCTCTTTGCATCCCCCGCGTCCCATTGCATAGGAATGTCCACAACCCACAGGCTAGGGAAGCTCATAATTATATTTTGGTCGATGACTTAGCACAATCCCCAACTGCCATGCCAGTCTTAGAAGTCCTCCAAACTTGTCCCACTCAGCGGAAATCCTTACTTTTCTCCTTGGGGGCAGTCGACCCCACGGATACTCAACTCATCACATTTAATGTCGACAGCGGAGAGCCTCGCCTCCCTGCTTTAATCCATTTTCAAATCCCAGTAAAAATTTGGAACATTACAGTTCATTGGTGCATCATCGATGAAGGTGCATCCACATGCATTATGTCCAAATCTATATGGCAGAAACTTGGCTCCCCCGAACTCATACCCTATGCCATTACCTTAAGAGCTTACAACAAACGACCATCATCTCCTGAAGGGCTCTTCCAAAATTTCCTTGTAGAACTCGGGGGCAAGACCATTCTCATCAAAATTAATGTTATCGATGCCCCACTCGATTATAATATCTTGTTCGGTCGTAGCTACATGTACGCTATGAAGGCAATTTCCTCTTTCGTCTTTCGAACCATTATGTTCCCCTATAACGAGAAGATCATTACCATTGACCAGGTTTCACATTATGAGCCCAATCCTTCTGCCAACATCGATAACATTCTCCCTCTCATCCACACCAGTCATGAAGCATACCCCCTCATCAAAATGGGTCCCGGGATTTTCAAAGACCCATCATTGTTAGGAACTTACCATGGTGAAGCACCACTCCTTCATCCTTCCAATCAAGTATGTGTCGTCTCATCCAATGGAACTAACATAGAGGATACCCTTCCTCCCAGGGAGGCTTCTATCATATCTGAAATCCCACTAGTCGCAGAGCTCCCCCCTCATGAGCCTCCTGCAAACTCGTTGACTCCACCAGTTCACGATTTCACTTCTCCCCAAGGCCATATCCCCATTTGGGAGACAGTTCCCCAAGCCATTACTCAAATTCCCTTCTTCTACCCTCCACCTAGCATATAATCTTTCCAAGTAGCCGCAATGCTTACTCTCCCTAATATGGTGTTAGCAATTCCAGTTTGGTATTTACATCCACCAGAGATGGTCCCTCAACCATCCCTGCCCCCCCAAATTGAAGGAATCCCAATGACGATTCCCATACTCACTCCCACCATACCCTCTACATCCCCACTCACTAACCTCCCTGCCATAGCTGGGGGCAGGAGAAAGAAGAAGGATCCCACAGCTCCACTTCCCCCATGCATCCAACCTTCTTGTGTGCTATGTGAGAAACATGGACACCAAACCAAAAAATGCCCATCTCTACCTGAGTTACGTAACCTGATTCCACTCAATCAAACACTGTCACTACTCACCGCTGTAGCAAGTACTGCCGCTACCTCCCCTAACTCAAGTAGCAAAGGGATGCGAACCAAATTTGCTTGCGCTATATGTTCTGAATATGTCCATTATACACACCATTTCTGAGCACTTCCTTATTTCTGGCATACATTAGCCGCAGTATGCCAAAGCTTCTAGAACGAACCCAATCCAGCTACATCATCCCTACCAAAAATCACTGACATCCATTATGTCACAACTTCAGTCAATGAACGTATGAGATGCCCTTGCTCTCTATGTGAATCCTTAGATCATTTTACATATCAATGTCCTATGATCATTGAATACAGGCAATGCCAAATGACCCTGATTCAAACCCCTACACCCCATACAGAATCGATGGTTGACCTTACCTCATCACTAGAGATTCTTCATATCATTTCTCCTGAACCAGAGGCACTCCCTATCCCTCCATGGTTCTTGGATGACTTATCCAAGGATTCACCCCCAAGTCCACCCAATTCTCCCATTCATTTCCCTACGAAAATTTTACACCCAACTACCACTGGTACTCCTTAGTACTTCGATATTTGGTTTATGTCAGGTGAACCATCGCAATCTCATTGCGTCATTCCCCCTGCTTCTTCATCACCTGAGGACAACCACACGATGAAAGTCACCGATATAACTCTTTATGATCCCTTGTATTCCCGCCAATTCCACTGTGACGAGGACATACTTGAAGAATTACACACCCCTGACTACCCATGGGATGCGCTACACCACATAGTGCTCTTCTTTCCACAGGAAGCCTCCACGCCCCCTCACCAACACCCCATATACGCAGTCAAAACCAAGGATTTTATCCCATCAGGGCATATCGACTGGTTCAATAGCCCCATTCCTGCCCCTAATGCTTTTGAAGAAGGCAACATGGCCAACATTTCCCCGAACATCAAAATCGATATTTCCATCAAAGATGGAGTCATCGAGGAAATCACCATTGGTGCCACATGCACTCTTGAAGAAATCACCGCCTATAAATCCCTCTTCCAAGAATATCAGGATATTTTTTCCTGGTCATACACAGAGATGCCTGGCCTTGATCCCTCTATTGTCGAACATCGCATCGACACCTGGCCTGACATTACACCAGTTCGTCAAAAACAACGACCGCTACACCCATCCAAAGCAGCGACCATTAAAGACGAGATTGACAATTACGCGCGGCTGGGTTCATCTACCCCATCGCCTATACCTCATGGGTTTCCAACCCTGTACCCGTTAACAAAAAATAGGGAACAATCTGTGTCTGCACGGACTTTCGCGATCTCAATCACGCATGTCCCAAAGACAAATTTCCAACGCCTTTCATCGATCAAATTATCGACGATTGCGCCATCCATGAGGCTTTGTCCTTCATGGATGGTTTCTATGGTTATAATCAAATCCAAATCCATCTAGTAGATCAATACAAAACCGCATTCACCACCCTTGGGGTACTTTTTCATATCGTGTCATGCCTTTTGGCCTAAATAATGTTGGCGCAACTTTCCAATGGGATATGACATACATTTTTCACGATCTATCTCATATCATCTTCGCATACTTGGATGATCTCAGAGGTCGATCCAAAAAATGCACCCAACATCTTGATGATTTACGGATCATCTTCCAACGGTGTCGTCAGTACAACATCCGCTTGAACCCCCTCAAGTGTGTGTTCTGTGTCACTACAGGGTGCCTCCTTTGATTCTTAATTTCCCAAAGTGGTATTACCATGGACCCCCTTAAATTCTAAGCCATCATAGAAATTCCACCCCCCCCCAAAATTTACGTCAACTCCAAAGCCTACAAGGAAAAGATAACTTCCTACGGTGATTTGTTCCAGACTATGCCACTCGAGCACATGGTTTCCTTTGCTTACTACACCATGAAATCCCATTCCACTGGGATGAACATGCCCAAAAAGAATTCGACGATCTTAAAAAATCATTGTTTAACGCCCCTTTAATTAGTTCACCCGACTATAATCACGACTATATCCTCTACATATCAGCATCAACTGTCTTAGTAGCAAGAGTTCTCATTGAAATCAGCAATGATGATCATGAGCATGTTATTTACTACGTTAGTAAAAATCTCTCAGGGCCACCCTTGAAGTATAAGTACGAAGAGAAACTAGCCCTTGCATTCGTCCTCGCAGTCCAGAAATTGTGCCATTACATTCTGCTTCGCACGACTAAAGTCGTAGAAGATTCCAACCCTATGCAATACTTGCTCAGTTGTCGGAAAATTAATGGCAAATTTGCCTGATGGATCGTTATCCTTCAGGAATACGATCTCGAATTTTCAACACCCAAAAGCAAGAAAGCTCTCGTCCTTGCAGAAGTTGTCACGACATTCCCCTCCGATACTACCAGTGCCCCCGTCAATACCAACTTCCCCAATGAACATCTCTTTTATATCACTTCGGATTATCCTTGGTACGATGACCTCCTCATCTACCTCCGAACCCAAAAGTTCAGTAACCACCTCTCATGGGATGATCGCCATTGTATTCGCCACCAGGCCCCCCGCTATCTCCTCATTGGAGATATCTTATATCGGTGAGGGGTCGACACCATACTTCGTTGATGATTGACTATTGATGAAGTCGATAGAGTCTTGAACGACTTCCATAGCGGTGCATGCGGGGGCCATCTTTCAGGAATGTCCACTGCTCAGAAAATCATCCGAGCAGGTTATTTTTGGCCTACATTATTTCACGATTGCATTCATGCTGTGAAGCAATGCGAGAAATGTCAGCTTTACGCCAACAAAGCATGAGCACCACCTGCTCTTCTTCACCCAGTCATTACTGTTGACCCCTTTTGTAAATGGGGCATCGACTTCATGACTTGTAATCCCCCATCCAGCAATGGACACAAATACATTTTTGTCGTAGTCGATTACTTCACAAAATGGGCTGAAGCCATGCCCACCTTCAACAACACCGCTGACACTGCAGTACGTTTTTTATTTAACCACGTTATATCCCTCTTTGGAGTACCACTCCAGCTAGTTTCCAATCACAGGAAACATTTCGAGAATGATATTTTCATCGAACTCTCATCTCGGTTGGGATTCTCCCACGAGTTTGGCTCACCATATTACCCTCAGTCTAACGGACAGGCCGAAGCAGTTAACAAAGTCCTCAAGACCATGTTACAGCGCATGGTTAATAAACATAAGACCAATTGGCATCATATGTTATTTTTTGCGCTATGGGCTTACTGTACGGCTATGAAAACAACCATTGGTTTCACACCATTTCATCTAGTCCATGGGGTTGAGGCCACCCTTCCCATCGAGTGTAAAATTCCCACATTACGCACCGCAATTGAGCTATTACCCGACACTACTCCAATGGAACAACATTTACTGAACTTAGAGTCTCTGGATGAAGATCGTCGATCTTCATTACAGAACAATGAGGCAGCCAAAAAATGATCAAAGGCCACCTTTGATCGCCACGTCAACCTTTTCTCATTTCAAGAAGGTGACCTCGTCCTTGCTTACGATATTTCTTACAATACCCTCGATCACAGCAAATTCAAGTCACTATGGCATGGCCCCTACATTATCCAACATTGCCTCACCAAAGGCGCCTACATCCTGGCTTCCCTCGAAGGCCTCTCTCTCAAAGAACCCATCAACGGGTTATACTTAAAGAAATTTTACGCCTAAGTGTAGCCATTCTACTTTAGGTTATTTCTTTTATAGTGTTTTTAATCTTTTTTCCATCCCTCACGTCTAAACTATCATTTGTGCTATTGACAGACACTTCCTCCACCGACCTACCACATCGGTTATACTGACGATGCCAGTCGTTGGACACAAAATCTCTCTTCGACAGCTTGGGCCCTTTATTCCCCCTCACATGAACTGCTCCACTCTAGCGACATATGTTTGGGTTCAGCAACTAACAACCAAGCCGAGTACACTTCTATCATTGGCCTCCTTGTCGATGCCCATCATCATCATATTCGTCACCTTAGCATCTTTTTTGACTCTCAACTAGTCATCCTTCAGCTCAACAATGTGTACCGTGTCTGTGATCCTTGCCTCTTTCGCAAATACCTGCAAGTTAGACTTTTATCTCGACATTTTGATTTCATTACATTTACACATATTTCAAGACAATTTAATCAAATTACATATAACTTAGCTAACATTGTGTTAGATTGGAATATATCACATCAAGATACCTCTATACACACATAAACCATCACGAGCTTGTCACAACATATATAGATTAGAAATCATCAACACATTAAAACAACACATGCAAACATCAAAAAAATCCCAAAATGTATACTCATATATATATAAATCAATCAACAGTGCCATCAAAATGTTTACATACATACATACAAAATCCATAGGCCAGTGAAGCACCTTGGTACAAAACTGGTCTCACTATACAAAAATGGGCTCACTAGCCTATATACAAAATACAAAATACATAGAGTGACACTCAAGGTGCCTCTAGAGAACCACCTCCTACCCCTCCCTCAGGTGATGGTGCCCCACCCACTACTGGTCCCTCCGGACCAGGAGGTAACTTTCCGGTCATCGCAACACCTATTACTGTTGCTCATCGTACCATGGCCTGCCACGTCAACGAAACTCCCACACACTGCTCCAGGATGCCCTCATCCTAGATACATGACCACATGCCCTCAGGAATGCCTTGTAGCACTGCCTCCAGGCGGTGGCGAATATCCTCAAAATCTTCCTCGGCTTCCGCCGGAGGAGCGTGTGATGGCTCGGCACTAGGGTCATCAAAACAACGTCTCCTGGCTTCTCTCTCATCACCAGCTGGTCTCGCCTCGGTGTCCTCACGTTGACGTCTCTCTCCTACCCGCGATGGTCTCCCCGGCTCCTAGCGAGCCGACACTCTCATCATCTCAACCTCATGCCCGCGAGGTCCCACATCTACACATACAAACAACCAAACAATAATATCAACATCTATACAAAATACACATGTCATGCTATCTCAAAAAACAACATATCAAACTCACAAACATACCTCGATGATCAAACACCTCCCCTGGAGGTAACACCATGTCCGGATCACCCAGGAAGTCCACACCACAGTATGGATACTGTAATATGATCTGCGGCATCTTCCGCCACACCTGTGTCGCCTCAGCTGTGAAAAAATGGCCGCCCTCACCACCACCATGGAGAACCAAAATTGTCGATCACCACCTCAGTCACGACTCTCGTGCAACAGGTGCGGCCAATAAAACTCTAGGGCGCAACATCGACACCCTCTCCAAAAACCAGGCCACCACGATGGACCCAAAGGCAAAGTCCCTTGAGTCTGTCGTCCGACATCTGTCCAGCTACCCTACCATCTGGGCATGCAGCATCAACCCCTAGGCAAAGTGCTCCCCGGCCAGTGCCCTCCCCATAACCCTCAGTTGACCACCACTAATCCGCTAAGTCGTGAGGGACCCATACACCCTCACAATCATCGCTGCTACACAATGATGAGCTAGAGAATCCATCACCCTGATACTCACGACGGAGCCCGACATGTAGTTCTCCCTCAAACAGTACCTCTGGCCCAAGGTCGCTAACGACATGTCAGCAGGTAACACCGGCTCCACCGGTAGGGGTGTTCCCCGAAAAGGGAGCCCGGTCAGAAAGTATATGTCCTCCACCACAGTGAAGGCGATCTGCTCTCCCCGCACCATAAAGAAATGCAGATCCAGACTCCACATCCGGATCAGAAACTACAGGAGATACTCCTACACTTGTATCAACGGGCACTCGAAGAACTTCAGCAGCCCACAAGCTGCCAAAGTAGCATGAACCCCTGACTCCTCAATAGCCATGACATCCCTTAGTTGTGACCAATCCTGCTCTCGCCAATGGACTGACATCGTGCAAAATGATCACCTGCAACCACATAATACAATCCTACGTCAGCCATATTGAGCATAAAAAAACATTAAAATCTCTAAAATAGATAAATTTTGCACCCATCAGCCTTGCCCTCAGGGCACGGCTGTTTAACCCAAAGGTGTGCACATATGCACACCTGTTCACCCCACAGGAACACATGCATGCTTGCCTGCCCATCCCATAGGTGCACATGCATGCATGCATGTCTACCCTATAGGGGCACTTCCATGCGCCCTTGTCATGAACACAGGTGCGCATCACAGTGAACCTGTCCACTACACAAGCGCACACCCATGCGCAGCTGTGTAGAAAATAGGCATGCATACCATGCATGTTTTGTCCTCCCGATGGGCGCACCCATACACGACGATCAAGATAAAAGCCATGCACCTGTGCGTGCATATTTTCAGATCGCCCACGCACTTGGGGGCCCATACCCATAAAACCCCCTGTACGACCCTCCGTACAGGCCCTGCCCATAAATTGAAAACCTATTTTTATGCAGGACGATAATACCACTAACCTGAAGCTCGCTGGTCCTGAATCGACTGCCTCATTCTCTCGAAAACTCCAAATCTCCTCTAAATACCTCTCGTCCAGTCACTCTAGTAGCAAGTACAAATAAGGTGGCAATGTGGGCCCTACCACTATATATAGGTCGTTCCGCCAAACTTCTAAACACCATTCTGGGATCTCCGGGTGTCCATTTTTCGATCCGTCTTCAGCCATGGGATCAACATCCTGTCATCTACATCAAGACAGTCCCCGAGCCATTTTTTATCTTTATCCCCTGGGGCACCATTTTTTCATACCCCATCTAGGTATGCATGCTCATGTTCAAAATTATCCAATAAATGCTTATATGTTCGATTCTCTTCAGATATTGTTCACGTCGGGTATTTGGTTTTCATGTGTGCAGGTACTTGGTCATAATACATCAACGCAACCCCTTCAGGTATATAATCAACACTGGCATGTAATCATTCCCTCTGAATCTCATTTGCATCTCCAGTCACACCCACTGACATTTGCCTCTAGGATCCCCATCTCCGACTCTACAGTACCGACACCTCCATTACATTTTCGGTATTGCCACTTGGTAGCACTCTCCCCCACATGAGTTGTCCCATTCATAGCACCCTTTGGTACTTTGACACTCATGTTGTTTTTCAACCCTTTAAGGATGGGAGTCCCAATAGTCTTACATCATGTCGTGAATTATCCACATACTCCTCCCTATTTTGCTAGCTTTCCCAACGGACTCCTAGATTATCTCTTCAAAGTGCTATTTTGACTGCACCTCTGCAGTATCATGAACCCTCAATTTCATCCACAATCAGTTTGCCCATCTGCAAATTTCCCTCCATTTCATCTACCTCATACAAAAACCCACCCATGGGGCCCCCACCCTCCACCAATTATCCAAGAAAATTGTGCTCTCACCAGCCCAACCATATTGCATTGGGGCACCCATTTCTATAGTTGTACACTCATCCCAAATTATTCTTTATTTATTTGGTCAATTGTAAAAATCCATTGTTTCCAGTGTTTCCATATCTTTTTGTCATCCCCTTTTTTGGCAAATGCAACCCCTGTCACCCTTGGTTGGGGCACCCCTTACCATATACCCTTGTTGACATCGTCCATATACTTCGAGTATCCCACAGGCCACTTACCTCTACCCTTTGATTTTTTTCACTTTGTCCCACCTCTGACACAACTTATCCCACGTCTCGTAGTCCCCCTGACACTCGACCTAGTTGAACGGTTGCAACCACTTATACTTCACATATAACCCCAACCAAGGGCAGTCTTGAGTCTTCATACACCTTGACTTTGTCCATGTACCTCCTCCAATTCCTCACCTCACCTAGTAGATTTCATGAAGCCCTTTGCTTCTTGGAGTCACGTCCCCCTTTTGT
This sequence comes from Picea engelmannii, assembly GCA_009831015.1. Lineage (NCBI taxonomy): Eukaryota > Viridiplantae > Streptophyta > Pinopsida > Pinales > Pinaceae > Picea > Picea engelmannii. The sequence goes on from ML800783.1 coordinate 164,699, forward strand.
CGACATCAACACAGTTTCTAGAAGGGTGACAATATCTTGACTCTCATTACCTTTCCAATGAGAGGTCTCAGACGACACAGGGAGAACCACAATTGCTCCTTGCTATTGTTGACCCCCATAACATTCGACTTCAACACTTTCTCATGTTACGGTGGGTCTTACTTTGCGACTATTGCAGTTATTCCTTATATTTGATGAAGACCTTTGAAGTTGGCTAGGCTATCAATGCCTACATAATCCATGATACTTCTCACATGTGTCACTGCCTACTATTCAGAGCATGTTCCTCTATAGAATTGTCTTTTGCCTTTATCACGACCACCCCCGAGGGCGCGAAACTTTTCTACATCAACACACAGTTTCAGTTACTGTACAAAACCATTCTTTTTTTGAGTTACATGACATGAGCATGGGGCATGCCCGCATCATTTGTACACAGTTTACTTTTACACACCTCATGGAAGGTTGGGTTCTACAGGTTCCCTTCTCCCTCCAAACAGGTCACTCTTGATACTCTCACTATCCCTCTCTCTTACAATGGCACTCTCAGTAGAAGAAACATTGATGAATTTAAGTTATACGTATGCTCCTAACCTCATCCATCAGGGGGCATCTGTTATCACTACAATTTTGTCCGCAAATGGTTACAAGAATCCAACATTGTCAGACAGTTATGAGGTCACCCATGGACCAAAATTACCACAAAATCATTTTCAAAAGGTCCAAAACTATACAACCATTGATAAAATTAAAGTGTGCTATGACTACACAGGGCGTGCACGCACATACGTGATCCAGAAATGCAAAAAAAATGCACATGCGCACGATGCGTGATTGTGGTCGCTAAAATCCATGCACATATGAGAACAATGCATTTATGAGATTGGTTGGCCTCCCACCCACTTCTGGTTCAGCTTCCAAGTTGATTTGACACCCAAATCTCGACTGAATCAGACTGGGTGGCTGGTCAAAGACTTAAAAATGCCCTAATTAGCCTCTTTTCACACTACAAGTTGGTTGCACAATACCTCAAAGAGGTGCTATAAAACAAGGCCATGGGTGCACTTCATTTTTAAGGAATTCATTAGCAAAGTTATGCTGCTACTATTCTCTTGAGGAATCCTCTATTCTCATCAAGAGTATACTAGCACCATTACATTGGGCAATCCATCTCACCTCTTGAGTGGATTAGCTTGGGATTCTTTCATCATTTCATTCAAAGTTGTAAGAAGAGATTATTTGTGGGGGTCCAAGAGCCTTCCCTTGAAGGAATAAGGGAGTCATAGTCCTCTTTCTTCTTGGTGTTTTCTTTCACTGATATAAACCTTGCCATTGCTGACATGAGTCTTATTGGTTTTTTGTTCTTATGCCCTTATGCTCAATAGTTTGGTTGTTCTTTTATTTCTTAGTTTATTTCTTAGTTGTTCTTTTATGTTTCTTTCTCTAACCCTTTTCCTTTACAGCTGTCCTACTTAGCTAACCCAACTAATCTTGTAAGCACCTATGTTTCGTTCATCTAGGTGGCAAAAGAGGCGCAACAGTGACCTAAAAGATGTTTTTAAGGAAGCTACTTGGAGAGTATAAATAAGAGGAAAGGATCTCTAATTTTAGATCACACTTGAGAATATTGAATATCTATAGGTTTTTGAGGTAACCAAAGGATATGTAAGACGATTTTTTGCGGGAAGGTGAATAAAAGAAGGTCGGAATACAAGGAAGGATAAATTCTTTTGATGATTCTTTCTAAGGTGTTTCGGGTAAAAACATCATAACTTCTTCATAACAGATCCAAATTTAGTAATAGCAAATGTGTTGGTTATATTAGAGTATGTAGTATTTTTTTTAATAGTTTCAGATCGATTCAACAAAATTTACGTGCGGGGCATGCTCTACAAGGTCGCTCTCTAGAATAAGCCAGAATTCAACAAGGTATGCCATTTTTTCTATAACTACTTTTATGATAGGTTTCAAGTAGTGAAACCTGGATGAATTACATAAAACACACTGAAGAACATTGCGTATCAATTTCATATATTTATTCAGTACAGGTACAAAGTTATGATTATTTCAAGTTAGGGTTTTCTACTAATCCAAAACTAGTCATGTGAGACTAAAGAAAAGTTTGATGAAAATGTTAGTCTGTTGTTGTTAAAGTTAAGGAAGGTTTGTAGGTATGTGACCATATACACCAGGTCTATTACAAATTTACAAATTAGATTTGGATGATGAAATTGATGAGGGAATTTGGTTGAGGTACATGTCAGGTACATGGTTGAGACAAGTAGTTGATGAGTTGGAACATATATGAGGTGTATAGTTGATGATGTTGGTACATCTTGATGAGTCATAGTTGATGAGTAGTTGATACATGATTGGTACATACTTGGTACATGGTTGGAGGAACTTGTTAGTAGTATTTTTGACACATGGTTTATGGATGATGTAACATACTTGTATTATTAGAAGCACATATTGATCTTGGTGATGATTATGAGTTGTTGTGTTATGCTTGGTTGATGCACATCTTTGAGATTTTTCTTGGTGAGTAGATCTGATTTGGTTGATAAGATTGATGAGATAGGTAGTTGTGATAGGTTGTTTGGAAAAGTTGTTGTGACAGGTTATTTGTACAAGTTTGGTGCATGGTTGACACACTTGTTAATGGTACAGGTTGAGGTACATGTTGGTGCATGATTGATGCACATGTTTATGGTACATGTTGATTACAGGTTGGTGCATGGTTGATGCACTAGTTTGAGGTACAGGTTGATTATAGGTTGAGGTACAGGTTGATGCATGGTTGATTCATGGTTCAGGTTATTGGTACAGGTTATTTGGTGCAGGTTGATTGGTACAAGTTTACAACAGTATATCTCGCAGTGATAGTGTGACAATGGTTCCATCATTCTACTTATACATAAGGGCAACTAGACAGGGTAAGGACAGGTGGTTATAGCTGGAGAACATAGGGGTTTGTACCTCCTTCTATTTGTAGCCAAATAATTGGGGAGTTGGAGCTTCCCTCAGGTTGTAGCCTGAGAAACTAGGGGTTTGGAGCCTCCTTCCAGTTGCAGCTGGAAAACAAAGGAAGTTGGTGCTTCCAATGAATGTAATTCTTCAAGACATATAAGAAAAATAATTCCATGGTTTTCTCCCGCTTTGGGTTTCCACGTAAAACACTGGTGTATTGTGTACGTGTATGATTGCTCATTTGTTCATTGCTTATTTACTCTGCAATTATTGGATGATAATGATACATTGATATAACACTTGGATTATATGGTTAAAAATGATTAAATTGCTCTATTACTAATTCACCCCCCCTCTTAGTAATCCAACATCCATATTAAGAAAGGTATGTTATGTTAGCTCATGTTTTATTTTGTTCGCTATTTTGTTTCTTTTTGTAATATATCTCGATAATATTTGTGATTTTGCTTTGAATATTTCTATTTGGTACCTTACAAGTGGTATCAAAGGACTTTCCTCGACAATTTTTTTTTAGAATTTTTTTCCAAGCTAGAGATGTGTTTCAACGTCTATAAAGAAAAAAAATATTTGTGGTCAAGTGGGTAAACCTATGGATAGGGAAGCATGCACATAAGAAATATATGGGGTTTCACTTGGTTGGAAACCCTTGTAGCCCATGTTGGTACCCCTTCGAGTACTACCACATTAGACAACACATGTACATGTAATTTCACTTGCACGTACCCTCAGGTATATCAAAAGTCATGTAGGTATTCTAAAACCAACCTTATATTAGCTACTCAACTACATGTGTAATGTCCCCCATCCTGATTGAGGAACATTTGGTGCAAAATACTCAAAAAAATTAAAATTTTTGCTAACTAAATTAGTTCTTATAGCTTCCAGCTACAATTTGCAACCAAATTTAGATACTATTAGTTACCATCAATTAAATGAATCTATACATTTTTTAGAAAACATTAATGCACCTAAATAACTCAACATAGCAACATATAAATTCTTATTAAACATGGAGTTAATGCACAACAATTTAACTCATAAATACAATACAAAAAACATATAAAACACTTATGTTTTAACAATAGCTGTGCAACCAGCTATTTGAGATGGATGTTCCACCAAACCATAGACTTGTTTTTACAAATATCAATAGAAAGCCACCCCTAAGAAAAGGCTAACAATCCAAAAAAGAGGGTGGTCTCTCACTGTCCACTCATAGCTCAAAAAACTCACAACCCACTAGTATTCTCCCACAACTATCCTGATTTCCCACCAGATCTCTTCCTCTCGACCTTTCCAACCCAAGGAATGTAACCCTTCACTAATATCAGTCCATCGGGTGCCCCATTAATTTATCAGGGTCTCTCTAGCATAGGTAACTAGGAATCTCTCAACTGGGAAACTCAAGGGAACTCACTTCTAGGAAAAACTACCAACAACAGAATCACACACTTGTTGTTTTAGTTCAACTCACACATGAGTTTACTATTCAAGACAAAAATACATATCTTTAGTATTCAGCTCCAAAATGCTCCATATACGCTCCAACATGATATAGAATTCACCCTCCATGGATGCTCCAGCTCCAACCTCTCTTTTATTTCTCTCTACTTGTCATTCATGCAAAGACATTGAGTGTTTAATACTATTGTAGCTACTCATACGGATTTCCTCTCCTTTGTATTGATTCCTTGACTCAAACACTTACCCAAGATGATTTTAATTACCCACCATGCTCCCAATAACTATGGGATGTGACTTGTCACACCCACTGATCCAGGTGGATATCGGTGGCCACCCACCTTCTCCAACTGGCCCAAAACATGTTTCTGGCAATTTTGGTAATTTACTATTTTTAGCAGTTTTAACTTCCGGGGCCATTTTGAGGCCCTAAACGATGTTTTTTGGGAA